>MJUU01029630.1:533-15096 GCA_002080025.1 Modiolus philippinarum
TATTATTTATTGAATATTTTCCTGTAATTTATAAGGAAGGACAACTCTTTTTTAATTTTTCAATATGTCATCGAAGAGTTGCGTCCCATCGAGAGAGAGATTTTCCAAGCAAAGGGAGACTACTTAAAATTTGATATTGGAACATCCTAACAAATCTATAACAGCATCAATTTAGTGAATTGAAAAAAAATAATTGATAATTCAAAAACATATCGTATTTAAAAAATAATAAACTGTGACCAAGAATTGTACATGTATTTTTAATGAAACTATAAAGCAGGGAAATCATCGATGTATCCAGTCGTCCAAAAAGGGTGATCCCGATGGGGTTCTGGTCGTTTTTTACAACATTTGAAAAANCTGGGAGGGAATGTGTAACTTTGCTGTGGACATCTTATGCTTCCCAGAATTAAAGATTTATTTCATTCCATGGCCGACATAAAAGATCGATGTATTTCATCGATTAGGGAACACTTCTAACATAACACTGTAATCATAAAAACCTCACCCTGGTCTTATAATTTACAGGATGATATCAAGCTAAAAAACACCCACAAATATTCAAAATTTTATTAAAAAAACTCACACAGAGCTAGTAAGTAAAAATTGAAACCCAATTTTCTCGTGATATCTTTTGGTTCGAAATAATATGCATACTCTGATCAAAGACTTGCATATGCTGTGATGCAACATTAATTTTTTTCCATTTTATTACTTTTTAAATTCAATAAAAAATCACATTTAAACCTCACTTAAATCATTTAAATAACTTATTTAAAACTATCTAAAATAAACGTTTAAACTAATTAAACTACAAATTTAAACCATCATTTATTTTCAGTAAAGTTGTAATTTAAGCTTTAAGAAAACTAGCTTATTTTTTAGTATATTAGAAGTTTACTGAGTATATTAAATTCTATTAGATTTCTTATTTAAAGTTAAAGTAAACTAATATTATTTCTAACTAAACTTGAAGTTTAAAAAAAATATTAAATTTGTGTAAATTTGGATTTTAATACTCCGAAAACTGCATTTAAATCGGATTAAATCTTAGATTTAAAAATTTTATTAAATTTACTTAAATTTTTTCTATAAATGACGGTAAATTCAAATTAAATTTTAAACTAGAAATTTAATAATTTTTAAAATTTTTTAAACGTATCATTTCATGCAGTGTATAGTTAAAATTTTGTATTTTTTAATAAATGTGGAAATAATTTACAAATTGACAACTTCAATCAGACCAGATGTTTTTATAATGACTATATTTTTATTGTTAACACCCGACGTAATATTAACATTCAAAAAGCAACTCACTTTGATGATAAAATAATAAACAATGAGAAGATATTGAGTAAATGCACACGAGACAAAGTCTCTACTAATACATGGCATATCCAAGCAAAGAAACAACGGTATTATTGTTTTCTTCATCTTGAAGTCATCATGATGCCTTCAATAATGCTCTATTCTCATAAATCATAGTAAGTTCAAGACGGCCCCCAAGCACCGGTTTGAGCGGAATTCCTTGCCAAATGTCGACCAACGCTACATCTATGTATCGTTTCTAGTCAAGAATGAGGGATTTTAAACAAACATCAATTAAACTTGCAAAATGCTCTTACAATCACTATCATCTATTTCTCGACAAAAGCAATAGTGTCTAAGGCTAGTGGAAGATTACAACATATAAACAAACATAGGGCACTCATCAAGTCGATTGTAAGAAAACCTAGCATAATATAATAGTGATATATTGGCTTTATTAAAAGGTGGTCAGAATAACACTTGCAAATGAATTAAAAACTAATAAATGCTAAAATTTTGAAAATATGATAGTATATCCATTTGAGAAATTTTCTCACGAGCAAATAAGCAAGTACACCAAAACTGTAATATATAGCGAGCATTATTTCTCGCTAAACTGCCCCCCCCCCCCCCAAAAAAAAAAAAAAACAACTTAAAGTGAAAGTACACTTATTTAGTAGTAGGGATAGACAAAACATATTTTGTAAAGAACCACACTGAGTCGAACAAGAAGCACACGGAGAATGACGTAATCGAGATGTTGGAATTTTTAATTTAAACTATTTTTGCTGAATTTGGAGTCCATGTTTTTCAACAGACAATCGGGATTCCCATGGGAACTTACTGCGCGCCACTTTTAGCTGATTTCTTTCTTTACTCGTATGAGGCGAAGTTTGTACAAGGGCTAACACAAAAACAAAATCATTTAGCCCAGTCCTTTAATTTAAGCTTCCGCTACATAGACGATGTACTTTCTCTTAGTAATCAAAATTCAAGGAATATTTACACAAGATCTATCCAAATGAGCTTGAAATTAAAGAGACTTCTGATACACGTACTTCAGCTTCGTACTTAGATCTTTTAATATACATTGACCGAAATGGACGTTTAAAATCTAAGCAATATGACAAACGTGATGATTTTAACTTCCCAATTGTGAACTTTCCCTCTCTGAGAGGCAATATACCTACCTCTCCAACCTTTGGAGTGTACATTTCATAGTTGATTCGTTATTGTCGAGCATGTAGTTTTTACAGTGATTTTTTTAATACAGCAAAAACACTGTCCCAAAAGCTGCTTAGTCAGGGATTTGTTCAGCCTTTGTTAATTTCATCCCTTCAGAAATTTTATGGCCATCACCATGACATCATTGACAGATATGAAGTGTCAATGTCTCGAATAAAAACGGACATTTTCAGGTAGATTTCACCTGGATTGACTCACTGATAGTGTGACGAGTGCTGCTAGCGGAGCAGGACATGGTTTCCCCTCATGGAGCACCTGATGTCACTCCCGGTTTTCATGGGAGTTCATACTATGAGTGCCTTAGTTCTTACTTTTATCTTTTTTTTATTTCCGTGCACGTCCTTGTTTTGTCTTTGTTTTTCCCTGTTGCCGGTTTTGCCATGTCTTTGGACTTCGATTTTTGGGGTCATCGCTTCCCTTGTTCCTTCGGTATTCTACTGCCGTTGTTTTTATGGTTTTAATGTTTTGGTTTTGTTTTGTCCTTATATGTTTGCACTTTTTAATTCATTTTTGTTTTTGTTTTTTATCATTAGTAAGTGAGAAAATATTCAGCTTATAAAAATTGTACAAACTACAAAATTCAATCAGTTGTGAGGTTTTCAGTATCTAACAAATGTATAATGCTTAGTATCTTCAAGACGGTTTATAGCATCGGGTTGGCTCAATTTTTGTCAATCAAAGATACTTTTTATTTCCTTGTGTAGTTTGTATTGATTAATAAAATAAAAGATAATAGTTCATTTTGTCTCTTACTGACTTCTTGGTGTCAAAGTTGAACATAGAGGACACTGTCGCAGTTATCTGTCAGTGTGAATATTAGGTATGCTTGGAAAAAAGTTAGATATACAAGAAGAAAAAGATGAATTGACATGTATTTGGGTTTTCAATTTTTTTTCCATTTTCATTGCTTTTGATAGTCAGTTTTACACTCGGGTTTGTAAATTCATCCTTTCCGAACAAAGTAGTTTCAACAAGCTTTTTTTGACCGGTAGATTTTCTTAATTGATTTTCAATCGAATTGTAATCAATTTGTTCTAATGGTTAGGACTAGCAAAATATTTACAAAAAACGTTGAGAAAACGACGTTAATTTTAAATGATCATATTCAAGTTGATGGTAATAAAATTCAGTTAAAAACAAGTTTTAATGTCAAATGCACCTAATAGTGGCCATGGTCAAACATTCAGCAATATGTCTGACCAATTAGTTTCTGGACGCTATATACTTTAAACATCAACTCTTTTGTGAAAAGGATTTAAGAGATTTTCAAAGAAGTACAGTGTAATAGTGCATTCCGTGCGTGCCTCCTAACAGATGAATATTGTTTGCAGCAGGTTTTTTTTTTTGTTTTTTGTTTTTGTTTTATGTGACTTAAAAAAGGGAAATTTAGCTCTGCCATTTTTGAAACTCTTTTTTTTTCTTTCAGGCAATGGCGAATGCTAATATATTTTGTGGCATGTGTAAGATTGCGGAACGTTTAAGTAATCCAGATATATGGTGTCCTGAATGCGAGGTGGCATTTTGTACTAATTGTTCAAATCACCATGCACCAACTCTGTCCACAAAACAACATCACACCTTTTAAATAGAGCAATATAAAATGTTACAATCATTTATTAGAAATATCAAGCGATATTGTAGCAAGCATGATCAACAGTATCAGTTCTTTTGCACCACTCACGATTGTCCATGTTGTACGAAATGCAGAGATGAAAATCATGAAAAATGCGGAGGTATTGTTGTTCTTGAAAATATCATTCGAAACGTAAAAAACGTCACTCAATTCGAAGGAAATTATGATACAAATAATCGAGATAAACGCAAACATTAAAAAAAATTCGAAAAAAAAATAGAAAACAAAATGTAAAATCAATCACTAAACAGAGAATAATGATAGAAAAAGAAATTAATGAAACTAGGAAAACTATTAATTATCACTTAGATATCCTTCAGGAAGGGCTCATTAGAGAACTTGTCGAAGTAGAGTTCAAGAAAAACAGTCAAATAGAGAAAATAAGGAATCTACTGAAAAAGAAGAAAAACGAAATTAACGAATTGAAAGCAGATCTAGCTAAGATAAATAAAAATGCGACTGATCTTCAAGCGTTCTTTGGTATGAAACATATTGAATCAGTGCTTTTGGAGAATAAAAAAAAGTTTACAGTTGCTAGTGGAGAAAGGAGATGCTAACCAAATAAGTCTTTATTGTAGGATAAGTAATGTTAAGTAGCTTTCAAGCATTTGGAGAAATAATAGTCGATGATAAAAAGCCAAGTGATGTTACTCTTGAAATGAGCAAACACAAACAAGTACAAATGATGGTACCAACTATTTCTCCGAATTCTTTACAAAACGTATCGCTGAAATTAGACAAAGGCATACAACATAATACAAAGTCTATTTATGGCGCTTGTTTGTTACCGAGTGGCTCAATGATATTATCTTCTACGTCTAACCAGTGCATCTTTATACTTAGCAAAGATGGATCGAAAGACTCTACAATAAACATGAGACCGGGGAATCCATTTGGCATGGCTTGTATAGACATATGTTGATTTTTCATTTTTTTAATTCTTTCTGTTGTGAGCTTGTGCATACTTGTTCATTTAAGTTCAGTTATTGTGTGTTTATTTTCAAATTATTATAAACTTAAGTTTATTTATTTCAGGTTTGGTTTTAATTCTTTTGTGTTTTAAGAGCAATCATTAATTTTACTTCAGTAGCAAGTGAAATAAAAGACACAACAGGAAACTCCTACAATGGCTTAAAATAGTAATTATATGCCAAAATCTGTTACGGAACTACACAGAAAAAACACAAATAAGACAAAAGACAAGTGAGACTGAATAATTCAATAATACGTCCTAACTAATTGTTGTCCAGTTGCACATTCCAAATAAACATCAGCAGACCTGCGGCAAAAACATATCCAAGGGGTTATATTTGGGTTCTCTAACACCTGTTTCCAGTGTCAATTTGACTTTACTAATTATTATTGTGGTAATTGCATTTTAGGGTAATAACTTAGGCTTAATGAAATATATAACCTTCTTCGATACACTGTAATATCCATTAATAGTAAGTTTATTACAATATTGTTTTGTTGTTCTCTATTTCCTTGATTTTAGATATGTAATATTGATTGGAAGAGAAACAGGAAAAGAAATAGATTATACAGTTCTCAAGAATACGAAATCCCTAGTAAAATTAAAAAAAAAAAGATTTGCCTGCAACAATAAATATAGAGTACGAAATTGAAAACGTAATTACAAAACTGTTTGGAAAAGACTTTACAGGTCGGACCCAAGAGACAGACACCCTCGTAAACAATTTAGATCAAAATGTTTTGCAATCATTCCATCCTGGTCCGAATTAGAAAATGAAAATAGCAGAAAACGTACAAAAGAAAAGTGAAAACAACACAGAATAAAAAAAACGCCCTGAAACAAGCATCTCAGTTGATGACTCTTCAAGTGATGGTAAAATACAATCAAGTTTCGCAAATCCTCAAAGTCATCTCCTTCATAGTGAATTTGAAGACAAAATCACCAATTGCATTAATACAAAATCAGATTTTGGTGATCGTTTGAGAGACGATAACTGTCATCGTATGCAGATGGATATTGATGAACATACAACTACCTATGATAATCTTCGTGAAAACTTAATTCTAACCGATGAATCGGTAATTACCGTGCTGCATACAAAGACAAAAAAAGATAATTAGAAGAAAAAGAAGAAGAAAACAATACACCGATGATAAAACGGACAAACACAAACATTCTGAAGAAAAGACCATAAAACCGCCCATTACAGTGATGATTCTACAATCGAAATGAATCTCCTTCATAGTGAATATGAAGAAGCCATCACTGATGGTAGCCATAGAAAATCAGAAAATGGTGACCATTTGGAAGACGATAACTGTCATAGAATGCAGGCGAATGTTGAGAAACCTACAACTTCCGATAAAATTCTTCTTGAAAGCTTAAATGTGACAAATGATGCCGGAAATACCGTATCACACACCAAGAAAAAAAAGATAAGAAGAAGAAAAAAAGAAGAAAACAAAACACACCGATGATAAAACGGACAAAAACAACATTCTGAAGAAAAGGTTCATGACCATAAACCCGTCCATTACAGGGATGCTTCTACAAACGAAATGAATCTCCTAAAAAGTGAATATGAAGACGCCATCAGTGATGGCAGCCATAGAAAATCAGAATATGGTCACCATTTGGAAGACGATAACTGTCTTCGAATGCAGTCGAATGTCGAGGAACATCCAATTGATGATGAAATTCTTTTTGAAAACTTAAATGTGACCAATGAATCGGGAAATACCGTATCACATACCAGGTCAAAAAAAGATAAGAAGAAGAAAAAGAAGAAGAAAACAAAACTCACCGATGATAAAACGGACAAAAAAAAAAACAACATTCTGAAGAAAAGATTAAAGACCATAAACCCTTCTATTACAGTGATGATGATGCAACCGAAAACAATCTTTTCGAACATACTTTAAATGATAATAGTTTAAGATCCAAGAAACAACAATGAAATTTATTGTTGATTTGAGAGCGATAGAACAAATGATGATTTGAAAGTAGAAAGTCCTCTTGAATTTTCATTTCAGACTGATGGTGCGACGTGGCAAAAGATTAAACCCACAAATTTTGACAAAAGAAAGTGGCTTTCATTAAAGGTCCATGGACAGATGTATTTTTCCAAGAATTTAAAAAGAGCATACCGATGTATGTTTATCTTTTAAGTATAATACGGCTAAAAGACAAAGACAAAGGCTGTATGCAAGCACGCACGCGAATGGTGAACGTTGAACTGAAAAAAAAATTGAATGTTGAATGTTGAACTGCGAATGTTGAACGTTGAACTGAAAAAAAAATTGAATGTTGAACGTTGAACTGCAAATGTTGAACATTGAACTGAAAAAAAAAATGAATGTTGAACGATGAAATGCGAATGTTGAACGTTGAACTGAAAATTTGAATGTTGATCGTTGAACTGCGAATGTTGAAAAAAAATTAATGTTGAACGTTGAACTTCAAAAAAAAAACATAGGTAATCAACGATTACAAAGTTCGCCTCGTTATGGCACATGGACACAGAAACACAATTTGGCCAGGATGCTAATTTACCATCCCTAATGCATGTATACAGAGGCTAAAAAATCTGACCATGTACAGTAACAGAGACCTGAATTCGGACATAAACTTGAATGTAAGTCAATCATGTGGAAAATACAGGTCAAAGTGATCTTATTTTGCCTGTATACTGACCTACCGCCAAAGATGCATGCACATGCAAGGTTAGATGATTGTACCATGTACATTTACTTAGATCTGAACTCGGACGTAAACTTAAATGTTAGTCGATCTTGCGGAAAATATAGGTCCAAGTGACCTAGTTTTGCCTGGATGCTGACCTTCCGCCGAAGATGCATGCACATGCAAGGTTAGATGATCCTACCATGTACAGTAACTTAGATCTGAACTAGGACGTAAACTTGAATGTAAGTCAATCATGCGAAAAATATAGGTCAAAGTGACCTTATTTTGCCTGGATGCTGACCTACCGTCAAAGATGCATGCACATGCAAGGTTAGGTGATCCTACCATGTATAGTTACTGAGATATCAACTCGGACCTAAAATTAAATGAGAGCCAGTCAAGTGGAAAATATAGGTCAAAGAGACCTAATTTTCTCGGAGGCGCTGAGATAGCCCAAGATGCATCTGTACATAAAGTTTGATGACCCTACTCTTCATAGTTATCAAGATATATACCTAAATGCGGACGCGGACGTAGACGTAGACGTGGACGCGGACGAGGACACCGGGGGTACTCCAATAGTCCCCCTCAACTTCGTAGAGGCGAACTAAAAATTGAATGTTGAACGTTGAACTGCGAATGTTGAACGTTGAACCGATAATTTGAATGTTGAACGTTGAACAGCGAATGTTGAACTTTTAACTGAACATTTGAATGTTGAACGTTGAACTCCAAATGTTGAACGTTGAACTTAAACAAGAGGCTCTCAAGAGCCTGTATCGCTCACCTGGACCATGGCTGACACAAAAGTCATTTCCAATAGGGTCCAATAAACTATGTTACCTGCTGAAGGACACCTTAGATTGGATGAAGATATGCCAAATGCAAATTTGAAGGGGACCACCAAAGGACTTTTGTGATCATTTATTTCTAATGGGATTAGTGATTTCAGAGACCTAATTCTTTTAATGGCATCCAATATAAACTATCCCAATGCTGGCAGCCATATTGGATGAGGTGTGGTCCTCCCGGATACCTTTATTGAAAGGTACCATCAATGTACCGTTGTTTTCTAATTGGACAAATTGTTTCAAAAAGGATCTTTAAATGTATTTGAATGTGTTATCTATTTCAACCCATTTAAGAACACCTTTCAAAAATAACTTGGGAAGGGGTTTCCCTTATAATTTAGGTAATAATTATTGCCAAAATCAAAATATAACAAGCCCCTTTCAAAAAAAATTGGAGAACCGGGTTCTCCTTATTAACTAGTGTTTACATATTTCTGAAAACAAAACATTAAATTTCGGAGAATACTTTTTTCTAAAACTTTAGTTTTCTTGTCAAGTTTCGATGGCAACCGAAAGCTCCACCATCCATCACAACCCTTAACAGAACACCATTCGAAAAAATTTGGGCAGAGGTTACCCTTATAATCAAGATAATGCATATTGCTGAAATTAAAACATTTAGTCCCCCTTTTACAAATAAATTTGGGCAGGGGTTCCCCTTGTAATCTAGTTTATACATAGTGCTGAAATCACAAATAAAATGTCTAGCAGAGTACTTTTTTTTCTAAAATTTCAGTTCTCTGGTCTAGTTTACATTCCATTTCAACGCATATCAGACCACAATTCAAATTAAAATTTGGACAGGGGTTACCATTAAGGGTCCAATGTTCAAACTATGTTCCTTGCTGGCAGCCATCTTGGATGAGGTACGGCCCTGTCAGATAATTTTTTGAATTGGACCATCTAAGAACCATTATGGGTAAGTTTTATGTAAATTGGACTAGTAGTTTTTGAGAAGATCTTTGAATGTCTTTTCCATAGTGCCCAATGTTACAACTATGTTCCCCGCTGAAGGCCATCTTGGATGAGATACGGATCTGTCGGATACCTTTTTTGGAAGGAACCACCTTAGGACCATTGTGACTAAGTTTTGTTCTAATTGGACTAGTAGTTTCTTACAAGATGTTTGAATGTCTTTTCCCATATGGTCCAATGTTAAAACTATGATCCCCGCTGGCGACCATCTTGGATGAGGTACGGATCAGTCAGATAATTTTTTTAATTGGACCATCTAAGAACCATTATTGGTAAGTTTTGTGTAAATTGGACTAGTAGTTTCTGAGAAGATCTTTGAATGTCTTTTCCATAGTGTCCAATGTTACAACTATGTTCCCCGCTGAAGGCCATCTTGGATGAGATACGGATCTGTCGGATACCTTTTTTGGAAGGAACCACCTTAGGACCATTGTGACTAAGTTTGGTTCTAATTGGACTAGTAGTTTCTTAGAAGATTTTTGAATGTCTTTTCCCATAGGGTCCAATGTTAAAACTATGTTCCCCAGTGGCGGCCATCTTGGATGAGGTACGGATCTGTCGGATACCTTTTTTGGATGGGACCATCTAAGGACCATTGTGACCAAGTTTGGTTATAATTGGGCTAGTAGTTTCTGAGAAGAAGATCTTTGAATGTCTTTCCCATAGGGTCCAATGTTAAAACTATGATCCCCGCTGGCGGCCATCTTGGATGAGGTACGGATATGTCAGATACTTTTTTTGGCTGGGACCATCTAAGGACCATTGTGACTAAGTTTGGTTATAATTGGGCTGGTAGTTCTGAGAAGATCTTTGAATGTCTTTTCCCATAGGGTCCAATGTTAAAACTATGTTCCCTGCTGGCGGCCATCTTGGATGAGGTACAGATCTGTCAGATACCTTTTTTGGGAGGAACCACCTAAGGACCATTGTGACTAAGTTTAGTTCAAATTGGACTAATAGTTTCTGAGAAGATCTTTGAATGTCTTTTCCCATAGGGTCCAATGTTAAAACTATGTTCCCCAGTGGCGGCCATCTTGGATGAGGTACGGATCTGTCGGATACCTTTTTTGGATGGGACCATCTAAGGACCATTGTGACCAAGTTTGGTTATAATTGGGCTAGTAGTTTCTGAGAAGAAGATCTTTGAATGTCTTTCCCATAGGGTCCAATGTTAAAACTATCATCCATGCTGGCGGCCATCTTGGATGAGGTACGGATCTGTCGGTTACCTTTTTTGGATGGGACCATCTAAGGACCATTGTGACTAAGTTTGGTTATAATTAGGCCGGTAGTTTCTGAGAAGAAGATCTTTGAATGTCTTTTCTCATAGGGTCCAATGTTAAAACTATGTTCCCCGCTGGCGGCCATCTTGGATGAGGTACGGACCTGCCGGATACAATTTTAAATGGGGACCACCCAAGGACTATTGTGACCAAATTTTGTTCTAATTGGCCCAGTGGTTTCCGAGAAGAAGATCTTTGAATGAAAAGTTTACGCCGTACGGACGGACGACGGACGCCGGACGCCAAGTGATGGCAAAAGCTCACCCTGGCATAGCCAGGTGAGCTAAAAAAATTAATATTGAACGTTGAAAGCGAATGTTGAACGTTGAACTGAAAATTTGAATGTTGAACGTTGAACTGAAAATTTGAATGATGAACGTTGAACTGCGAATGTTGAACGTTGAACTGAAAATTTGAATGTTGAACGTTGAACTGAAAATTTGAATGTTGAACGTTGAACTGCGAATGTTGAATGTTGAACTGAAACAAATGGAATGTTGAATGTTGAAATGCGAATGTTGAACGTTGAACTGAAAAAAAAATTGAATTTTTCATGTTGAACTGCGAATGTTGAACGTTGAACTGAAAATTTGAATGTTGAACGTTGAACTGAAAATTTGAATGTTGAACGTTGAACTGAAAATTTGAGTGTTGAATGTTGAACTGCGAATGTTGAACGTTGAACTAAAAATTTGAATGTTGAACGTTGAACTGCGAATATTGAACGTTGAACTGAAAATTAGAATGTTAAACGTTGAACTGCGAATGTTGAACTGAAAATTTGAATGTTGAACGTTGAACTGCGAATATTGAACGTTAAACTGAAAAAAAAAATGAATGTTGAACTGCGAATGTTGAACGTCGAACTGAAAATTAGAATGTTAAACGTTGAACTGCGAATGTTGAACTGAAAATTTGAATGTTGAACGTTGAACTGCGAATATTGAACGTTAAACTGAAAAAAAAAATGAATGTTGAACTGCGAATGTTGAACGTCGAACTGAAAATTTGAATGTTGAACGTTGAACTGAAAAAAAAAAATGAATGTTGAACGTTGAACGTTGAACAAGAAACCAATTTGACTCCGGTATGACACCTTTTTTGTCTATCTTGTCTTTGTATTGACTTCATTTTCAGGTGATAATTTAAAGCACCGTTTCTGTATCGACATTAAACTTTTTCAAGTAATGATTTTTTTTTAATATCTGCAGCTGCTTTATATCCACTTTTTTTTTATTTGAAAATAAATTGCGTTGTTACACAGAGAAAACGCTGAAACAGCATTACATCTATCAATAATGAAAACAAAAAAAAACAAATAACTTAAGACCGAAGTTACTGTGAATTTATTTTCTGCATAAGCGCATTTCGGCAACTTATGTCTCTTCAGTGCAGATAAAATCTAAACGTTTGGAAGACCATAAACTCAAAGATATGTAAAAACTGATAGAGAACAAATAACCAATAACCAATATGATCTAAATGTAAAGCCAAAATCAGCTAAGGACAGAGCTTTGCGTGAGGGAGATACTCCTTAGTTTTCTACAAAATTTGCAAAAAATTAGATATTGTAGGGTTCCAAATAGAATCGGCTTTCGGGTCAGCACCGAAATACTGACTACTGGGCTAGAGAATACCCTCGGGGACTAACAGTCCACCAGCAGTGGCATCGACCAAGTGGTAACAAATAACTAAAGACACATATACAGATTAAAAAAACACAAAACATATATATAAATATACATTTGTATTTATTTTATATCAAATATAAATAACCTTTCTTGATTTTCGTTGAAATGGTCAGGTGGTATCCGTTAAACCATTGATGTGACGTCATTCTATTGTATTAACTGTGGATTCTTTTAAAGAACCCAATGCTTCCTCTCTATTGTTTTCTCCAATTAAAAGTTTATAAACGTCCCGAGGGAAATGCATGTTTACAACATTTTACTGCGATCTGATTGTCCGATTAAGCGAATTATTTTTTCGCATCGAGTGTTGTGATACCTTCTTTAAGCATGGCCTTTTTTGGTTTTCGGGAGGAGGTGCTGGGGTTTTCATCCGAGTTGGGAAAAGTTTTGGACCGCATGCTTTGAAAATTTGTTGTTTAATGAACAAGTTTTTTTCTCATGAATATTGAACAAGTTTTTTCTAATGAACAGCGTGAGGGCTAGATTATTTTTTAACCCAGGTGCTGCTGTCAGAGATTTTAGACTCGGGTCCACATCCCTGAAAATCAAATGGCCCGTGCTTTACTTGGTAGGTTATACCAACTACAGTAATATATATATTGTACATGTCTTAGAAGTTGGCAACATCGTAATTTCTATTTCCTTCAAGTACAGCTAGATTTAAAATATATATCTAATAAAAACGCGGAAATGTTCTATTTAATTTCGACGTTTTCTTTTTTAAAATACACTGTTTGGTTATATTAGGAACTACAAAAACAAGTGTTGTTGGACTAATGGAGAAAAAACAGTAGTTGCGTTTACTTACAATATATTCCGACTTTTTCGTGTTTACTTAAGGTGTCTTAGTGGTTTTATTCCACCATTTTTGTTTTATACTTGTTCATTTAGGTCTCATACATTTCGAAATTTAACAAAATAATTACTTAAAATGTATATATAGTTCCAAAGTATTTAAAATTTTTATTCTTCATCCATTTTACAACATTTTCATTACAAAATGTTGAACTAAAACGCATGTGCTTTAAATCTGTAGCTTGATATACAGAACACAGAAATTAAGCAAGGGAGATAATTTGAATAAAGAATTTCATATAGATACCACTAGAGAAGTTAGCATTTCAAAGTTAAACTCGCTTATTTCAGCGTTGACCCCGAATTTCTATTTTTTTATATTCAAACAATATAATGAGTATAAAACACATGCAAAGTATAAACAAAATCTATAATAGATTTTTAAAATTTATCCAGTCATATAGTCATTTTCCTTACCATTTTTTTTGTAAAATCCCCAAATTTTCAATTTCAGTTTTTTCGTTAAATGCACGTTGACCCCCAAATTTTAATTTAATTTTTTGAATAATAACACAATTATGTTTCTACAAAGAAAATTTCACAAAATTCTCTAATAAGAAAATAATACCCTGCAAACACCTTAATTAAGTACCATGTGAATCAAATAACAAAGCTGCTATAACAGGGGCGAACCCAGTGTGCTGCTTATGAGTGACGAGGGGGAGGGGGTGCACAACATTAAACAATCAATTTTATAATCTTTTACGAGTTCCCTCCTGTTATCAGTGTTAGTTCAAAATATATACAAAATTCTGTATCCGACTTTGGTGAAAGGCTCAGTCGTAGATAACTGACTTACCGGCTGTGCTGGGATGATCTATTGATTCCAGAATATTTGGTAGAAGGAAAATTAAATGAAATATCCGGTTTGTACACATTTTTCATGAATTCATATTTTTCTTTACCACTGAGCTGCTTATTAAGAAAAAAAAAAAGGCCTATGACAAAGCAAAACCTTAAAATATCATTAAGAGGGGGTGATAACACGTGATCCCCAGCTCTCTGAGAGCCCGGAGTCAGTAGTTGATATGGCAAAAAGCCGTAGGTTTTCAAAAATCGTTTTT
>MJUU01029631.1:0-10163 GCA_002080025.1 Modiolus philippinarum
TGAAGTACTCATTACCAAAAATATCGAAACAGGAGGCCAAATACAGTAACAAGGAATTTACCGAGTGCCATACACGGAATGAAGCCTCAGTATTTTTACGTGGTTAGAATTTTGATAAAAACAGTTAATTTTTATAAAACGCGAGGTAAAATTTTCATGTCAGACAAGTCTATCAGGCTGGTGAATACCCTCGGGTATACCAATATATAGTATTGAAGAGAAATAAATGCGTTTTCAGAAGGTCATGTAAATATTTTATACAATAAATAATATAATTTCTGTGAAAGTGTTTAGCTAATTTTTTCAGTGACAAATTATCAATGGTGTCTTTTTGTGTCTATAATTATATCTATAATAAATCCAAATAACCAAGACAGAAAACCAAATTGATCACATGTTGTCTTGACAACGACTTTGTAAAAATAAAAAAAAAGTTATTATTGCTCCAAGTGATGTGGTATAATGTATCAAGTCCCGACACAAGAGACAAGGAATAATTATAATGTAATGTAAATCCTTTGTATTGCTTTTACTAAGGACACTTTATAATGTATTATATCTTTATGCGTTGTTGCGGCATGGAAATGTGCAAATTATCTCATTTTATTCCAATGATTGTAAGTATAAACGGCAAAAAATATGATATTAATCCGGTTACATTTTATTTTTACATTTTATTTTTGAATTGTGGAAATTTCTTTGGTACTCGAATTTACCGTCTTTTAGATATTAGAAAAAAATATTTTGTTTAATACTTTTTGAAGCAAAACAGAAGGGACGTTTTGTGATAAATCTTCTATTCATCTGCAGAAAGCTTCCACTTGCCAAAAGATAATTTTAATGACTTGTTGCAGGAAGGCATTGCGTTTTCAGTTAGACGCTCTAAGTTCAGAAACACAATTTCATAATGCAATTCACTGCACATTATGCATGATTTAGATTTTTTTAAGAGACAGATTACCCTTTTTATCGTGTCTATTTTCCATTTTAAATTACATTTCAAAGATCTACAACAAAATCTAAATAGTGGGGGAAGAAAACAACATGGATCACGACAACGACATAACCAATTGTCGAACTTAAAGATGATATAATCAGAGCACAAATCAGGAATAATTACAATATGAAATGTATCTAGACTCAAATCTTTTTCTTATTGCTTTATATAACGACATGGGGCGTTTTGTATCATTACAATATCAGATCACAAAGCGATCATACAGAAGAAAGACGATCAAAAAATTCTGGGTTATTGCCTTTTTGTTATTTTTTTTTCTTTTACTATCCCCGCACTTTCGAATGAAAGTTCGGGGATATTGTCGTTGGCCTCGTCCGTCCGTTCGTCTGTCCGTCACACTTCCTTGCGACTCGAACTCCTCCTACATTTTTGGATTTAGGGTTTTAATTTTGTTATAGAACTGTTACATATATGCTGCTGATGCGCAATAAGCTTTCGGATTTTTTATATTCGTCTTGGTGCAAACAAGAGGCCCTAAGATGTCAATTTTGACACATGTGGCATGCGACGCGAACTACTCCTACATTTTTGGATTTAGGGTTTTAATTTTGTTGTAGAATTGTTGCATATGGTCTGTAGATGCGTAATAAGATTTCGGATTTTTGATATTTATCTTGATGCAAACAAGAGGCCCCAAGATGTCGACTTGACAAAGACCACAAAATGTGGATTGTGACAAATTATGGAATGCGACGCAAACTCATCCTACATTTTTGGATTTATGGATTCAATTTTGTTGCAGAATTGTTGCATATAGTCTGTAGATGCGCAATAAGCTTTCAGAATTTTGATTCTTGTTCCAACTTTGGTAAATTTCCCGAAAATGTCAAAGACTGATATTTTTGGACATTTTGGCCTATAATCTTATATTTTGGCAAGTATTTGGAAAAAATAAAAATTCTGAAATCTTAGAATTCGAAAAAGTGATTCCAATTTTAGTAAATTTCCTGAAAGTCTCAAAGACCACTTATTTTTTGGAATTCTACCTAGCAACCATACTTTTAGCATTTGTTTTGATAAGGCTAATCATTTTCACCCATTGGATTTCAAAAATATTTGATTCCAATTTTGGTAAATTTCCTGAAAGTGTCAAAGACCACTTATTTTTTGGAATTCTACCTAGCAACAATACTATTATGATTTGTTTCACTTAGGGCAATCATTTTCACCAATTGAATTTCAAAAATATTTGATTCCAATTTTGGTAAATTTCCTGAAAGTGTCAAAGACCACGTATTTTTTTTTGGAATTCTACCTAGCAACAATACTGTTAGGATTTGTTTTCATTATGCAATCATTTTCACCAATTGAATTTCAAAAATATTTGATTCCAATTTTGGTAAATTTCCTGAAAGTGTCAAAGACCACGTATTTTTTTGGAATTCTACCTCGCAACCAAACTGTTAGGATTTGTTTCCATTAGGGCAATTATTTTCTTCAATTGAATTTCAAAAATATTTGATTCCAATTTTGGTAAATTTCCTGAAAGTGTCAAAGACCACATATTTTTTGGAATTCTACCTAGCAACCAAACTGTTAAGATTTGTTTCCATTAGGGCAATCATTTTCACGAATTGAATTTGAAAAATATTTGATTCCAAATTTGGTAAATTTCCTGAAATTGTCAAAGACCACTAATTTTTCGAAATTTTACATTGAAAACATAGTTAAGAAATTTGTTAGAATTAGAAGAAACATTTCATCAATTTGATTTCAAAATATAAGATACCAAGTTTGGTAAAATTCCTGAAAGTCTCAAAGACTACTTATTTGTTTGGAATTCTGCCTAACAACCATGTATTCTTTAATTCCTTATGGTAAAAATAGTGACTGTCAATAGTTTAATTTCAAAAATGTTAAGAAAAATTATACCCAGGGTCTATAGCTGTTTTCTGTGTCAAACAGGGGGTGCGGGGATCACTGTCGTTTCCGACAGTCATTACTCTAGTTAATTATGCGTTTGTTGATTGAACGAATGATTGCTTAATACCTTTTTAAATGTTGTTGTTTTTCTTTTTAATTTAACAACCCCCTAACTCGAGGATAGTTTATAAAACAAACAACGGCAGTAGAATACCGAAGGAACAAAGGGGTGAAATTCACAAAAATCGAAGTCCAAAGACAGGGCAAAAACGAGAACACAGAAAACAATGACGTTAGACACAAAAACAATGACGCCAGACAGACACAAAGCACAGAACCAGAAACCACAACATTCAGAACAAAGGCACTCACAGTGTGAGCTCCAGTGAAACTGAGAGTGACATCAGGTGCTCCGGAAGGGTAAGCATGTCCTGCTCTGTTAACAGCACCCGTCACACGGTAAGTGAGGTATATATGTTTTTGAAAGATCTGTTAGATAGCTGCTTGGTTAATGTCTTTTGCTAACCCTGAGACAAAACCAATTAAAAATCATGGTACGTGTTACTTCTCTAACCCTAAAACAGTACCAAGTTTAATTTTGAAAAGCTTTTGTAATCATCCATTATTCAAACAAAGACAAGGACAGATCGGTTACACAAACATATCTAACGAAGACAAAGCTCAAATATAACTAGACAACACAAAAAACTAAAAACACTCACAGTGTGAACTCCCATAAAACCGAGAGCAACATCAGGTGGTCCGGAAGGGTAAGCATGTCCTGCTCTGTTAACAGCACCCGTCACACTGTGGGTGATTCAATCCGAGAAAATGTCAAAGTCGGTAATCAAATCCGGGAAGACGTGAATCTAGCTGAAAATGTCCACTTTCATTTGGGATTCTGACACGTCGTATCTTTCAATGATGCTATGGTGATGGCCATAGAATTTCTTGAGGGATGAAATAAACAAAGGTTGAACAAATCCCTGATTAAGCAGCTTTTGGGACAGTGTTTTTGCTCTGTTCAAAAAATCACTGTACAAACTACAAGCTCGACAGTAACGAATCAACTGTGAAATGTACACTCCATAGGCTGGAGAGGTAGGTATATTGCTGCTAAGAAAGGGAAAGTTCACAATGGGGAAATTGAATTTTGGTAAAAAGTAAAATGTATTAAGTATTCGTAATGAGATGTTAAATAACGGAAGAAGAATACCGAAGGAACAAGGGATGTGAATATTACAAAAATCAAAGCTCAGCGACGTAGCAAAAACGAGGATACATGAGACAGCCACAAAGCACTCAGGTACTTATAGTGTAAACCCCATCAAACGCCGAGAGTTACACAGTATCTCTGGAAGGGCATAGGCATGTCCTGTTCCGCTAGCTGTTCCCATCACACTATCAGTGAGTCATACCAGAGTTAACTCAAAACCGGTAATGTCAAGCAGAATATATCTTTATTGCTATCTTTTAATATCAGTGGATTGACAAAGTGTTATAAGTTTCTAGTAACGGAGCATTAGCGAGAGGCATACTCTGTTAAGGAGCTGATATTTTTACACTATAAATGCGGAGTAAAGTCAATGCATAATTTGTCGGAATGTGTATTCGAGATTATATCCTTTATCTATGTTGTTGCTAACAAAACCTGAAACAAGTTTAGACTCAAGCAGTTGGGATTGTCAATGGATTACAAAACCTTGAGTCATTGTACCTCAAAAATGTATTGAAACTTCATACCATAAAACATGAAAATTATCCGTCATACTCAATTGATTGATGCATAGTATCGAGGAAATGTAAGAAATATTAGAGTTCAAAACGAATTCCCAATTCCTAGACATCGACCTGAGCTTCATGCAAACTTTTTTCAGTCCCTCAACATCAACGCTTTGTAGTTTGATTAATTTTTATGTATTTTTGAGTTGTACAAGAAGCACTTCTGCCGGCTTAATAATTTTTGATATTTTAGATAGGCCAGGTAGTCTAATAACCAAATACCGAAGTCACTGAGAATTTTCTTTCTGCATATAAATGTTGATTTTTTTTAATTGTAAATCCTATCTACTTCTGTGGATATGCGTTGGAGGATTTAATACATTTTTTTCTATAATGCCATTTTGAATATGGCATTGCAGCTTACAACAGAATAAGATTTATTTGAATATTACTTCTGAAACATTGCTTTTTTTATGCAAGATATTAAATTAAGGTGAAAATCCTGCTATATTTTGCTCTGATTGAACTGATCATAATATTGAATTTTAAGCTTGTTTGGAGGAATTCCCAAACGCGCAAAAGTTTACGTTATTAATTAAAGTTTCCGATTGGTCATTTACAACCTTGTTTGCTATATCTTTATCGGCTTGCAGTCCTTTTACGGATTTAACTATTACTCGAAAGCAGTGTGCTTGGTTTGTGCAAAAACTGACATGATATATATGTTGTGTTCATGTTATTATTTTGTACAAGTTAAAACTTGTATGAAAATATTGTACAAATAATTTCTTGTATGATGGAAACATACAAGTTATAACCTGTAAAATTTGGATTGTACAAGCAATTACCTGTACAATTTTCTCAGCAAAAATAGTAATAACTTGTAAAATGATACATCTTCAGAGTTTCTGGATTGGATTTTTGCTTTCTTTCTTTAATAATGAAATGCATATGTAGTATACCAACTGCAGCATGGTGTACTAGGAGTATCGGGATTAAAATTTTTCAAAAAAGATGAGAGGAATAAATTTTTGAAAACATAAGAATTACTTAGCCCAAAATACTGGTTTAAACATATCGTGATTGGGGTTTTTGCTATGTACATTTACTTCGTATCACTTCCGTTGTGAATCAAATTAATTTCCTGTTAATAATGCTAGATAGATTTAATGTAATCAGTTTCCATTACCAGTATTATAGCTGATTCCTATAGCTTCAGTAAAGACTAACCTCACTGCTTGCCTTTTTTAAAAGGCTTCAACTACAATAAAATGTGAGTAATTCAATAGAAGTTATTGCCCTTATATAGGATGAATATCTAGGATATCCAAGCAAATTACATCAATTTTCAAAAATATTAAAGGCTTAGAGGAGGCAATAGACAATATGGTCAATAATTTCAAGTAGGAGAAAAAAGAATACCAAAAAGAAAAGCAATCTGTATTTATTTTCTTCTTCACGAGCCGCTCTAACCAGAGAACTTTGTTAGTTTCTATTATTAGAAAAGTAGGAAATGAAACTTCAAGCCAGTATATCATTGTACAATGAACAAGTTATTGCTATTTTGTTTTTCTTTATTTGTTTTTTTTTCTTTCGGTATTTTGTTATAAATAATGATATAAAAGGCCAGATTGAGGAAATGTAAAATATGGTTAATAATTTAAAGTAAGAGAAAAACAATACAAAAAAAAAGATATGCATTTTCCTCTTCACGGGCTCCTTTCTTATCTGTTTTTGCTCAAACAAGAGAAATATGTTGGTTCCTATAATCAGATAAGCCAGGAACTCTGAATTTATATCCTTGTACAAATAACTAAATACCTAAATTACTGTGAATTTACTTTCTGCATATGCGCATTTCGACAATTTATGTCTCTTCAGTGCAGATAAAATCTAAACGTTTGGAAGACCATAAGCTCAAAGTGATTAAAAACGGATAGAGAACAAAAAACCAAATATGATCTAAATGTACAGCCAAATGAGCTAAGGACAGAGCTTTGCACGAGGGAGATACTCCTTAGTTTTCAACAAAATTTACAAAAATTTAGTGTTGTAAGTTTCCAAAAATAATCGGCTTTCGGGTCAGCACCGAAGTACTGACTACTGGGCTGGTGAATACCCTCGGGGACTAACAGTCCACCAACATTGGCATCGACCCAGTGGTAACAAATAACTAAATACCGAAATTACTGTGAATTTACTTTCTGCATATGCGCATTTCGACAATTTGTCTCTTCAGTGCAGATAAAATCTAAACGTTTGGAAGACCATAAGCTCAAAGATGATTAAAAACTGATAGAGAACAAAAAACCAAATATGATCTAAATGTACAGCCAAAATCAGCTAAGGACAGAGCTTTGCACGAGGGAGATACTCCTTAGTTTTCAACAAAATTTACAAAAATTTAGATATTGTAAGTTTCCAAAAATAATCGGCTTTCGGGTCAGCACCGAAGTACTGACTACTGGGTTGGTGAATACCCTCGGGGACTAACAGTCAACCAGCAGTGGCATCGACCCAGTGGTCACAAATAACTAAATACAGAAATTACTGTGAATTTACTTTCTGCATATGCGCATTTCGACAATTTATGTCTCTTCAGTTTGGAAAACCATAAGCTCAAAGATGATTAAAAACTGATAGAGAACAAAAAACCAAATATGATCTAAATGTACACCTAAAATCAGCTTAGGACAGAGCTTTGCACGAGGGAGATACTCCTTAGTTTTCAACAAAATTTACAAAAATTTAGATATTGTTAGTTTCCAAAAATAATCGGCTTTTGGGTCAGCACCGAAGTAATGACTACTGGGCTGGTGAATACCCTCGTTGACAAACAGTCCACCAGCAGTGGCATCGACCCAGTGGTAACAAATAACTAAATACCGAAATTACTGTGAATTTACTTTCTGCATATGCGCGTTTCGACAATTTATGTCTCTTCAGTGCTTTTGAACAAGTCATTGGTATTTTTGTTGATTAAATTGTACAAGTTATTACTTTTACAATCAAAATTGTACAGGGTATAACTTGTATAATGCCATCATACAAGTTATTACTTGTACACTATTTTCATACAAGTTCTAACTTGTACAAAATAATAACATGTACACGACATAGATAAGACATCAATTGATTTATTTGTTTCTATTTTTTTATTTTATTTCCGTTTTGTTACGAGAGCATTTTATACACAGTTACAGCTGCTACTGCTTATAAGGCCTTATTTACACTTTCTAAGTTTTTCAGCTCATAAAATGGTATTACTTCAAATATTTTATTTTATTTTTTAGCAACATAATATTTTCCTTAGAAAGCAACCAAAAGTAAGCGTGCAATAAATTTCCATATTGCACTAGTGCAATATGACTTAATTTTCATGATGTAATCGACAACTACAAATGTAAAATCTCCTTTGAAGAAATTTTTGCTTTGAATATACAATAAAAGAGTTATTGCGTGAATATTTATATAATAATGTTGGTTATCATATGTTTATAGAAAATAGCTATAAAATTTTACCCCTTGATAATACTGTCGATTTTTATATTAAGTCCAACTATCAGAAAAGTCTTATTTTCAGATTGTGATACCGTTATATAGAGTCTAATTATTTTGTGAATTTCTCTTAAAGTGTTCACCAGATCTTAATCAAACTTTGCAGAATAACTGGAAAAACATAGATGAAAATATAAATATGATATAAGCTAATTTTATCAGAAAAAAGAGGCCCTTTATACACAAAACAGTTTTTAAAATTATCTTTTGAAATAAATATTTTACTTTATTTTTCAATTTTAAAACATTATCCTAATTTTTGTATTGTCATTCATATGAAATTACTCTTCCCAAGCTTAATGTTGTCTTTAAAAATTCAATGTTTTAAGGTTTGAACTCAAAATTGCGATTCATGAAATTAAACTTTTGAGATCGCGAATGAAATTGGGGATGTATTTCTAGTTTGAAATATATGATAAAAATATCATAACATGCATTTTTTATATCAGACCAATTCAAAAATCATCCCTCGAGCCTGTCGGCTCTCGGGCTGATATTCTGACCTAGGGCTGATAAAGAGTCTGATATGAAAAATGGCATGTTATAATCTATATTTATCATATATTTAGTAATAAATACAGACGTTCTGAATATGTGATACAGTGCATGGAGTTCAGTCCGTATTCACACTATGACGTCATACCCTTTATCGCATGGCTTACTCTTTATCACACACCTTTTATCGCATGGCTAGCCCTGTATCATACCCTTTTTCAAAAAAAAAATCAATTTGACTTTTTAAAAAAATGATTAGATGAAAAAAATTAGGGGGTAAAAAATTTTGCAGAGAGTAACAAAAATTTGTTTGGGGATGCAATTTTTTGTGAGGATCAGTTAAAAAATCTAGCAAACCTTGTTTCCTTTACATGGTAGATTTTATTCAAACCACCTCCAGTCCTTTCCGTCCATTTTGAAATTTTCTTAATGCATGCATTTTCTCTCGCCAATTTTTGACAGTATTTTTAGGATTAAGTAGTCCACTGTTTAAATATATGATAAACTGTACAATACATGGCAAAATCCGTATCACATGCCGTATCATCCCTGGACCAATATCATCCTTCGGACCAAAGGCCCTCGGGCTGATATTGGTAACTCGGGATGATACCGCATGTGATACGGATTTTGCCATGTATTATTCCCTATGTATTACATTGACTATGCGAAAATAGTGGCCACGGTGATGGACAATAGTGCACGACCCAAAGGGGAGTGCACTATTGTCCATCGCCCTGGCTACTATTTTCCATGGTCAATGTAAAACACAACATTAATATTATTTTATACTGATTGTTAACTATTTTGAAAAGTTACATTGACAAATAGTTCTGTTCTGTTTAAAATGTTTCACAATATGAAAAGTCAACAAAAATACTGTCGAAACAAAACAATACACACAAAAAAACAAATACAAAAAAAATATATATATATGTGATAATAACAAAAAATAAATTTTAGCGCTGTAGCAGACGACATACACTCTTTCAAATGATGATTAGAAATTGTACAAGTAATCACGCGGATAGGAACCACCTACTAGTAAAGTCAGATCAAAACTCCGCCTTCCGCACGTGATGATTGATGAAATCAACTGTCTTTACAACAGCAGTGCTTACTATTGCAATAGTGCAGTCGACGCTATTTCTTTTGAAAACTATAAAATAAATCCGTTTTACTATAAAAGAATTTTCTTACAGGAGATATAATAAAGGGGAATATTATACCTCGTAAAATATATATTGCACTAACAAGCTCGTGCAATATAAAATTCTACCTGGGACACTATTCAACAATATTCATGCAATAACCTTATAATACTAATCCACTACTAAATTACAATTAACCATGGAAGGATAAATACACATGATGGATAAATACACATGATGGAAGGATAAATACACATGATGGAAGTATAAATACACATGATGGAAGGATAAATACACATGATGGAAGGATATATACACATGATTAAAGGATAAATACACATGATGGAAGGATAAAT
>MJUU01029631.1:13002-45818 GCA_002080025.1 Modiolus philippinarum
GGATAAATACACATGATGGATAAATACACACGATGGAAGGATAAATACACATGATGGAAGGATAAATACACATGATGGATATATACACATGATGGAAGGATAAATACACACGATGGAAGGATAAATACACATGATGGAAGGATAAATACACATGATGGATAAATACACATGATGGAAGTATAAATACACATGATGGAAGGATAAATACACATGATGGAAGGATAAATACACATGATGGAGGGATAAATACACATGATGGAGGGATAAATACACATGATGGATAAATACACATGATGGAAGGATAAATACACATGATGGAGGGATAAATACACATAATGGAAGGATAAATACACATGATGGAAGGATAAATACACATGATGGATAAATACACATGATGGAAGGATAAATACACATGATGGAAGGATAAATAAACATGATCGAAGGATAAATACACATGATGGAAGGATAAATACACATGATGGAGGGATAAATACACATGATGGAAGGATAAATACACATGATGGAAGGATAAATACACATGACACAAAGTCTTGACGAAAGCATGATTGAACCAAGTAGTTGCAATTTAGTGTTCTATAATTATTTATCATATTTATATAAATGACTTGGCGACGATATACGTAATCTAAATATTGGTGTAAATATTGATGGAATGGACATATCGTTGCTTCTTTATGCTGATGACTTAGCACTCATCGCTCCAGATGAACAGAGTCTACAAAAAATGTTAGATTGTGTAAATACTTGGAGTATGAAATGGCGAATGACTATTAACAAAGAAAAGACAAAAATTCTGCATTTCCGTAATAAAAGTACACCGAGATCTAATTTTGAATTCAAATGTGGTGATATCACTGTAGATTATGACTCATCCTATCGATATTTAGGACTACATTTAAATGAATATTTAGACTATAAATATACTGTGCGAGAAATATCTAAATCAGCAAGTCAAGTACTTTCTGCGTTATATGCGAAATTCATCTCATGTGGTGGAATGACTTATGACGTTTTCACTAAACTTTATACATCTTTGGTAGAACCGGTTATGTACTATGGGGCCGGAATAGGGGTCACACTAACTGGAAAGAGATTCAAGTGATTCAAAATAAAGCATGTAGACTTTTTCTCGGATGTTCATCGAATTCTTCCAATTCTGCAAATCAAGGCGATATGGGTTTCGGAAGTACTAAATCAAAGCAGTATTTAGAAACATTTCGTTTATTTATGAGAGTCTGTTATGCTGAAGACACTCGTTTGACTTATAAGGTGCACATGTGGAGTATTAACATGGGTAGATCATGGGATAAAAAATGTATTCAAAAGGTTAATGAGCTTAATTGTAATAATATTTTGGATAGTCCATTTTCTGTTCAATATAAATTGAAATATATCCAAGAAAAATTGTTTGAAAATTGTATAATGATAGAAATAAGCCAAATGGTAATAAGTTACGCACTTACAGATTATATAAAAATGTTTTATCTACAGATGAGTATGTAAAAAGGGTTTTTAATAGACAACATAGGAGAATTTTAGCAAATTTTAGAAGTGGCTGTTTACCTTTATCTATTGAAACTGGAAGATATGCCAGGCCAAAAATTCCTTTAGACCAACGTCTTTGTATATATTGTACAGATCATTGTATAGAAGATGAAATGCATTTTTTATTAGATTGTGAATTTTATTCAGATTTGAGATATGTTTTAAATGATAGGGCCTGTCAAATTTATGAAGGTTACATGGAATTTGATTCTAGAGATAGATTTAATTTTTTAATGTCAAATGAACATATTCAACCTATTTTAGCAAAGACTCTATGTGATATGTTTTACCGTAGAAAATATTGTATTGTTTAATTTTATAAAATTATGTCATTTATTTTTTAAATATTTTTTTTTTTTTAATTTTGTACAAAGTAGTTTTTTAAGTGTCTCGTAAGTCAAATTTGGCTGGGTACCGATATTTTATATGATCTGTGGATTTTTATTTGCAATGTAAATTTACTGTATAAATTTGTTTATATTGGTATGTGACACTATAATAAAGTATTCTGATTCTGATTCTGATTCATATTGATAGAAATTCTAAAATGCGTCAAAAAAGGATTGAAGTATATAAATTATTCAGTTAAATACATTTACTAAAACTAACTAAATAAAAATGTGAGTAATCGAACATATAAAACTTTAAATAAAGAAATTTCTAATCATGGGTTTGTAACATGCCACTGCAAATTACATCTTAGGTTAAACGATTTTCCAATTTCCGTTTTCTGTATTAAAAATCCTGTAAATTTCATATGTACAAAAGTAGATAATAGAGTGCAAATGAAATGACTGTTTATATAGGCATTGTATCCAACCTTTTGTCCTTACAAGTTTATGTTGTCAATCAATATTTTTTGCATTCTAATATCATAAGTCTTAAAGTACCGATGTTACAATAAATTCAGTTTCTGCAAACTGATGTTAATTTCGATTTGTGTCGCTTAATTACAGATCAAATCATATAATTTGGAAGGCCAAAATCCAAAGAATGTATAAATGCTGACAGAGACAAAAATGCAAAAGGATCTATATGTAGATTTTAGCAAAAATTGCTAAGGATAGGACTTTGAACGACGACAATACTCTTCAGTTTAAAAGCAAATATTCTAAATGTTGATATTGCAGATTTCCACAATAAAATAAGTTTTATGGACCAGCATGAAAATCATCAAAATACAAGAACTTCACTACAAGATGTATATTAAACCCTCATCAGCAAGTTACTCCTTTGCGAAAATTAGGAATGTATGTTCTGAATTGCAGCCTCACGAGTTGATTCAGATAAATATTGCAAAGGGCTCAAAAGTTGTCACTGTCTCATTTCCCCGTGTTCATAGCCACGAATTTTGTCTTACCTGGGCGGCACGTGACCGACTTTTAATTTTGCACAATGAATGCCTCCCCAGACGACAAGTGATGTACGCCTACAGGGACGGCCAACACGATATAAATTTAATTTGAACTTTACAATCTTTTTCTCCAAATTGTGTATTGCAACTAATTAATGATTTTTGTAATCAGGAATCAACCCTCTCCTTCGCAGAACAAGTGAACAAAGAAATGTGTAAGCACTGTATTAAGTACAAACGAGAAAGCAGAGAGCAGAAAGGAAGGGGATTGTGCTTATGTATTTTGAAGAAAAAAAATATTCCTCTTTGTTCATTTAAAACTATGTTCTATCAATTTTGTTGAGAATTTGTGGTTCTGGTCTGTCAAGTTTCCCTTCATCTGTATAAAAAATCTGCAAGTGTGATGTGATTGTATTGTCTTCATATATGTTATTAGTCTATTATGAAAGAACTTCCTTTTCTACGTGTAGATTTTACTGTCGCAAAACGAGTTTTAATACCCATTTTGAATATGGCATTGTAGCTTACAACAGAATAAAAATTATTTGAATATTACTTCTGAAACATAGCTTTTTTGATGCAAGATATCAAATTAGGTAAAAATCTTGCTATATTTTGCTGTGCCTTAATTGAACTGATCACAATATTGAATTTTAAGCTTGTTTGGAGGAATTCCCAAACGCGCAAAAGTTTACGTTATTAATTGAATTTTCCGATTGGTTATTTACAACCTTGTTTGCTATATCTTTGCGTACATCACCCTAGATCAATTATCTGATTACGCATAATTTAAGAGGTGTATTTTTACTAATGATTTGATTGATTGATTGATTGAATATTGTTTAACGTCTACTCAGCAATATTTCAGCTATATCAAGACGAGAACAAGTTTGTTAATAAATAATCACTTTGGGGTATGGAAAGGGCCATGGGACGGGAAATTCTGACTGCCACTGGAAAAGTAGGATGAAATCGTCAAGGGCGGGGAATTTAGCCTTGTAGCCGATCACCTACGGACCACCCCAAAAAGAGCTTGCTACAAGGGTTCTTTATCGTGCAGGAAGCGTGGCATTTTTTCCAACACGTGGACCTGAGTTTACATCCCATGCGAAAGATGGGTTGTGTATTTATTAATCCCGCACAACCACGGAATGGGTCCTATTTCTATATCCCGGGACCCTCGGGGTCAGCCTCCGTTTAGGAGGGGTCACAACCCGCGAGCCAGAGATACTAGGTCCTATTTCTATATCCCGGGGTTCCCTCGGGGTCCTCTGTTAGGAAGACTCATACTCCAAGCCCAGAGGATGCTGCGGGCCTATTCATAAGCCGGGACCGCGCACGGCGGCTAATGATTTGAAGCGAGTTGTTCATATTTTGATAGTTAATACTACAAATATTCATACACCACCGTTTCCTCAGTATCAGGCAGACATATTATTGATTGTCTATTGATCGTTATGTAGTAGAGTTATCTTTCTTTAAATTCTGTGTTTTTTAAATCGATCAATAATTATCATATTTATGATTACAACATATTTATTTTAATACTTGATCTAATAAAAAAGTATAAATTTTCATTAAATAGAATAATATATAGATATGATGGTCTTAAAATTCTGAATTTTGTTGATTTAAATTTCTATTATTAGAATTTACATGGAAATATTTATTTTTGTATATACTAAATGTTTTAATCAGCAGGTATGTAACTTGTTATCAGGCTACTGCAAAGGATAGTCATAACTGGTTCTGAAGTACGTAATAGTTGAATAACTTACTTTCTAAATGGTATAATAAAAGTACACTTTGTAGCACCTCTCTAATTAATTTAATATATTATATTATTATCTATAATAATAATTAGAATTGTGAAAAAAAAACAAACAAACAAACAACTTAACCCGTTTCGGATATTTTAGCTGTTTTTTAGTGTGTATATTTTTGTTAAATTTTACCTTTTAATTGTAGCCTACCTTACCATTTTCACTTTGTTTATTTTTCTAAAATAGAAAAGACCCCTATGCTCGCAAATATCTGTCAAATTAGTGATTGTATCATATGTTTTAATCCGTTGTAAAATTCGGTAATAACACGCGTGTGCGAGACTTCCCGTGAGGTAAGTCGATTTTTAATTCCCAATACCTGTAATTTTAATCAAAACTGTACAGAAATGTCAACAAAACGTTTTTTATTGAATATTGATAAATTGTCATGGATATTAATTGTAATATCAGGTCAGCACAATTATTACATGACGATGCATCAGTAAAAACAATAACTGAACCATCGGAACATTGTGCCCGTACAGGTAAACTGTCACTAAAATTACGAGGAGTTCCGAACGGATTCTACTGTTGCATCATTAGAGCAAGGTTAACAATATCGAGTAGTTGCTAATCTCTGTATGTCTCTAGATATTGATAGGCATTTAATTCAATTAAAATCAAATAAAAACTTAACTGTGTATTATCTAGTACATGTGCAGTTTTGACCACCCCCCCCATTTTCCATATGGCTAAGAAACAGAAAGGGCTAATGGTAATCCTGAGAGCTTACGACAAGAAGAATCCTATAAAAATTAAATTGATAAGAATCATAAACATATCCGCATCTTTTTGTTTTGTTTTGTTTTGTTTTTGTTTGTTTGAAAATTATCCTTTTCAAAATTGTACAGGTATTACATGTATGTGAACAATCGAGTATCCTTGGATATGGGTTTACCCATATCTTATCTTGTTCACAGTTACAACTGCTGCCGCTTATAAGGCCTTATGTACACTTTTTGTCTAAGTTTTTCAAGGCTCATAAAATGGTATTACTTCAAATATTTTATTTAATTTTTTAGCAACATAATATTTTCCTCAGAAAGAAACCAAACGTTAGCGTGCAATAAATTTCCATATTGTTTTAGTGCTATATGACTTAATTTTCATGATGTCATCGACACCTACAAATGTAAAATCCCCCTTTTAGGAAATTTTTGCTTTGAATATACAATAAAAGGGTTATTGCATGAATGCTTATATAATCTTTTTGTGTATAACATTGACTATGCGAAAATAGTAGCCAGGGTGATGGACAATAGTGCACGACCCGAAGCGGAGCCGGAAAACGGATGTTTGCGAAAGTAAAATCTTAGATTTACCCCCTGAAGAACCTAAAATACAGTTTGGTTATCTCTATTCTAATGCAAATCCCCCAAAAACATTTTAAATCGATTTTAAGATCACGGGATGTTTGGTATGCTTCTGCGCCATTTCGTTGCTATTGGTTCCGACGGTAAATAGTGGATTTTACCTCCTAACAATTATAACGCCATCCAATCAAAATTAGCGTTACAAACATAAGTGCATTAGAATACACATTTACACCATTGTTTCGGTAGAAACAATATTATGAGGTAAATTATTGATGAAAATCCTTGAAACAAGATTGTCACTATATTTGTTTAACTAAGATGAAGACAGCTGGGGGACCCGCCATTGCAACCTTTAAGCTTCTCTAATACGATTACATATCATTCAAAACAGTAATCGGAATTATCACTTTATTCAATAAATTCTTAGGATATATTCTTGTCGATTTTCATTCCTTCTTTTTACTGCACTGAAAAGATAAATGTAGCTTACACTGCAATTTCCGTGTTTGTTTCTTACCGCTATGACGATGACCTCGTCTGGTATAATGATAGGTCAACGATTAACCAGCCAAGCATTTGAAAATCATAATACTTACGGCTTTTAAAGATTTTAAACCGAAGGAGTACCTCATTTTTGCAAAGCTATGTCCTCAGAACAAGAAAGCGAAGTATATCTACATGTACATTCCAGTCTCATTATTCAACAGATAAAACTATGAGAAACCAAAGGGACAAGAATGATGGGAAGAAATATGTAACAGCAAACATCTATGTCCGAATGACTTCCTTAAGGAGTGAGATGGGATACGTCATCACAGTAAGATTATACTGATACTGACAATTCTTTAAGATCCTTTTGGTTATTTCTCTCAAATATGTATGATTTTTTTTGTCCTATGATTTTAATTTGCATTGACGAGGCTAACCTATTAAAACTACTTTCGGAATTAGTTGATTTATTATCAGCGAGTAGATGCTACTGTCGGCAGATAAACAAAGCAATTAATACTACCCAAGAAGTTTACTACTTTGGCGCTGGTTGGTAGACTGATATTTTGGAATGCTTCAATACCTTAAAGTTAGAAAAGTAAGGAGTGTATCCTTGCATAACTAAGTGCTTAGCTGATATTGTCTTGATTTTAGGACAAGTGCTAAAATGTTGTATGGAGTGGAGTTTGCAGTTAAAGGATTGAAAAGTAACTTTCTAGAACACCATTTAGATTTGATGTGCACTAACGAGACATAGGTTGTCGAAATGGCCCTATTCAGAAACTAAACTTACAGTAACTTTAGTAATGTTAAAATTATCAATTTCCCTAGCTTGGACAGTGATATCCCAGGTTTTCCTGGTTACGGAGTACATATTTCACACTTTTCCATTACAAGAGAGCTAGCACACGTTATACAGACTATTTATCTGCATAACCAATTTATTAATCAAGGTTTAAAAAAATTACGTCTCATACGGTCATTAAAAAGTTCTTTAATAGTTATCAGTCCGAAGTTTCCGAACTCTCATTAAAAATTCTTTTGCTTTTCTTAATACTTGAACGATCATTTGTTTTAACTGTTTACGACCGTACAATAGCAATGAGAAACCTCGGTCAGTTATCTTCCTGTACCAAGTTAGTCATAAGTAGCCAAAGTGGAGAAAATCTTTATTTAAATACCAAAAGAGGCTTTTGATATTATGATAATTGAAACTCTCTCCACTTTGAACCATACAAAGCTAACTTGGTACAGGGAAATAACTGACCGAGGTTTCTCATTTCTGTTGAGTAGCTATCAAGCTTTTACTGTGGTCTTGTTTGACGGCAAGAGAAGTAGCATGTACTGCAGATTATAAATGGTTTTGTCTTAGGGTAAGAACATTTACCAATCAGCCTTCACAACCTCATTTTATTCATAAACCTGGATAAATATTTCGCTCTCTTACGACCATTCAATAGCAACTTCTGTTGAGTTGCTACCTGACACTACCGCAATGGAGGGGATGTTTTTATACATCTTTAGGCTAATGGTCTTCAAGTTCAGCTGTTATATATAAAGGAATTGTTTCTAATTTTATGATTAACTTCAAAAGCGAATTTCCTCTGAAGCAAAAGTTTCGTTATAATCATCCGCAATCAAAAACTATCACATTTTTTTTTTTGAAAAATGAGACAATAAGTTGTCGAACTGTTCATCTGCAGAAATTAAATTTATAAATTAACATTAACTAAGGCATTTTGTTATGAAGTACAAGTTGAAAGATACATCTGCTGATGGACTGTTAGAACCCTTGTTTATTTACTAACCTAGTTGCCTGTATGTCGGCAATACCCAAAACCCGACTTTACTTGAAAACTTCTAATATCTTTTTTTAAATTTTGTTTAGAAATTAAGATGTATCTCCCCCATGCCAATTCCGTCGCTGAAACTCATTGAAACACGTGTACAGCATATCAAAATTTAACTGTTAATTATGCAACTTTTGTATTTTTGTATTTCAAAACACTGGACCGATGCCACTGCTGGTGGACCAGAGGTCCCCGAGGTTAGTCAGACTTGTCTGACACAAAAAATTATCTTGCGTTTTATATACATTTACTGTCATTATCAAAATTCTGACCCCTTAAAAATACTACGGCTTCATTCCGTGTATGGCACTCGGTAGATGTCCTTAGTACTTGATTTGGCTTCCCATTTCAGTATTTTTGGTAATGAGTACTTCTTTTCTAGTAGCTATTTTTCGGCTTATGGCTTTCCAGATTATTTCATTCTAATGCTGCTGAAAAAAGTTACTCCTTGAAACACGTGTACAGCATAACACAATTTTACTGTTAATTATGCAACTTTGGTATCTTTGTATTTTTTGTCTGTCGATGTACATGAAGGTCAAATGACTTATTTTCATTATCTATCAGCATTTATCTCTCATTTGGTGTATGGTCTTGAAAATGGGTTGTCGAAATGGCCATCTGAAGAAACTGAATTTATAATAACTTCGGTATTTAGTTATTTATTACAATTGGGTCAATGCCTCTACTGTTGTGCTGTTAATCACACTGGGTGTTCACCAATCCAGAGGAGTTCTGAACAGAAAACGTTTTATTCGGAAACTTCGAAATACTAGTAAGTAAAGTTCTGAAAATTTGTGTAAAACTAAGAAGTATTTCTCTTGCTAAGCCCTGTCTTAAGCTTATGTTGGCATTCGTTTTTGGTGCTATTTGATCTTTATTCTCTCTCAGCGTTTATACATCTTTTATTTCAAAATATTTTGATTTCTTTTGAACTAAAGAGACATAAGTTATTGAAGGGGTAATAACACAATTACCGATGATACAAAAAGATAAATACCGGAAAAAGTGTCGACCAATGGTCCTGACTAGCTTGTTACAGGAAAATAAAAGAAATGGTGGGTAAAACCGGTTTTTTTGGCATGCCAAACCTATCCTTCCATTGTGGTAGTGTCCGGTAGCATCTCAACCGCAATGATTATTGCTTAAAGAAATGACTATTTGCAGAAAACAATGTACCAGTAACTTCGGTATCTGGTTTATTTATTACCACTAAGTTGACGTCTCTGTTGGAAGACAGTCAATCCCCCGGGTTCTACAATCACCCTATGGTAGCTACACCGGTACTGACCTAAAACCGACATACAGGCAACTAGGTTGGTATATAAACTACGGTTCTAACAGTCCATCAGCAGAGGTATCTACCTTGCAATATCTGTAATTGCAACAGCTAATTTCTTTTAATCTTTCTAAAACGAAGGAGTATCTTTCTCTTGTAATGCTCTGTTCTTAGTTGAATTTGGCTTTCAATTTACATTATATAGGTTCTTTTATTGTTTTTGGTCTTCCAACGATAACCTCGGTATTTTGTGGGCAAATCATAAACGTATAATTAGCAGAAAAATACCTTAATTGTATTAAGTATAGAAAAAAATATTTTTACTTTCCACTCTACTTCTGTACACGCAGCATTTTAAATAAAACATGCTTAATTTTAACCCCTGTAGTTTATTTGTTTGGAATCGTAATTTTGTTATTACACCCATTTATCAACACTTTTGTTTGATGCTTGGTCCTCTGAATGCATATCTTTTTTTTTACCATGCTTGACTGCTGTGTAATGATTACTGTTACAGCTGTACTAGTTCTACACTATAAATTATCTCAAATGCCTAAAATCTAAATTACTCTATTGGCAATTACTAAGCAAATATATAAAACAAGCTGCTGACTGTATTATCAGTTGGAAATAAATCGATACTAATTAAGAATGTCTATTAAAACAATGGTTCAACATTACAATCACCAAAAACAAGTCAGTCTTCAACTGATTCAATCAAATGAGAAACAATCTTACAAATTTAGGACATTTTGGTGTTGTCAATCTATATTTACTATTAAAAACAAATGTCAAATTGAGAGGTTGGTGTACGGGCCCTATGTTTCACTCTCATGGGTGTTACGCTTATAACATTTTTTTAATCAACATGTATTAAAATGCCATTTTATTATATAAAATATTTTCTGTTAGATCATCTTTAATGGAAGAAAGTTTCATTTTTAATATGAAACCAGTAAACATCACAAACATGAATACAATGATCTTACAGATTATATTTAATACAAACAACCATTATTGTTAACATTTTTTTGCAATTTTATATATATACTTTTTTTTACAATTGTTTTCAACTAAAAAAATGAGATGTTTTTATACAGTTAAAGTTATAAGATCCTAGTCACATCTGTTTTGTTACGTTTTTACTTGAAGTTTTAAAATTTTCAATAAACATATAAAGCAAGTTATTTTTTTATTGTTTTTCAGTTACTATAATGAATTTGACAGTGTATGCTTATGCAATAAAAAAGAATCTTTATTCTATTAGGTTATGACTCTGTTAAGGTTGTTTCCATTGTCTGTACATAAATTGATCCAATGCAATACATTCTAATAGCTTCAGTTACCCAATTTTTAATATGAACAGAATGAAAGAAATACTAATAATACTAATATACAATGTATATATAATATTACAATCCAATCCATTTGTTAAAAAAGGGGTTCTTGGCTCATCTGACTCAAAGGGTCATGTGAACTATTGCCACCATGAAGCATTCGTCGTTGTCATCCATCATAAACTTTTCTTATTTTCATCTCCTTTCAAAGCACGGCCAATTTGGACCAAACTTGGCAGGGGTGGTCCTTGGGTGGTTACTTTCAAAATTATATCCGATATCCCTTCCCGCTAAAAATGTTCAGCATGTCAAGGGCTGTCATCTTATGCAGTAGTGACAAGAATCAGGCCACAGTGACCTAGATATATGATAAGAGTTTAAGTGACAGTTCATATGTCATGTACTATTAGAGATGGGATCAAACAATTTTACATGCAGATGTCTTTGAGGGAAAAGGATTTAATTTCATGGTCCACTGACACTGATTGAATTTAGGTCAGAGTTCATATCTTAGGTACTATAAGGGATAGTATCATGTTATCTTGCATGCAGATGTCTCTAAGAAAGAAAACAAAATTAAACAAGAGTTTGTTCGTCACTGTGACCTACATTTCATGGTTCAATGATTTGGTTAAAGTTAAGGTCAGAGCTTATATTTCGTGTACTATAAAAGTACAATAACACATTTCCAAGACATACACTCTACTTGACCTAATTTGGCGGCGAATTGATGCTTTGCATCAATATTTAACTTGTAATATTTGTTGGTACATTGTAGAAATAAGGAATATTCATTCTCTTCGTTTGCGTTTGATGTTTGCATGTTTTGAAGTGTTATAAAAAGTCGTGGTCATTTGTTGCCTGATGAAATTACAAGAAGGCGATTAGGGGTCATTTAGAACATAAAAACAACTGTGCACTTGTCGCTTGACAAATGAATTCAACAAAATTAAACCAGTGTCGTGTTTGCCTTAACACCTTATAATCACTGTCCTAGAACATATAGAAATGGTCATCAGTATCCGGAAAAAATTAAAGATCCGTCAAACTAAATGCATTTGCCAATTGTAGGAATTACTTTATCTTAATTGCTTATTTGCGTGTTTCTTGGTCTTTTTTGTCCCATTCATCTGTCTTCAGGTCACTACCGAGTTGCCTTTGTAGCCTCACAAAGAATTAAAGTAGGTTATAACAGACATTACATACAATAAAACAATTTAAAAAATCGAAAACTGTTGTAACGAGGGATGCACATAAGAAATATGAAGTTATAAAATAAATGGAATAACAAATTTTCACGAGAGTCTAATCGAATACATGTATTTGGTGATAGTTTGAAAATTGGAAGGTGAAAAATGTCAAAATTGGCATAATCGTTAGAAACTTTTCAATAAAAAAGGCAAATTTCTTGAAAGTTTTGTTTTTGACAGCTACAAACGGAACGATATACGTGCATCAGCAAACCAGTAAAGTTACAAGTTGCCTACAACAAACAATGTTAACTAATATGCGAACAACTAGTATATTTTGTTACAACAATGTACAAAATAATATCTACTGATAGCATTATGGTTATTAAATAGCGTTCGTGTTAACACAATTAAGTACCATTACAATTAAAAAAGGAGCAGGTGAACTCGAATTAAAGATCGTGTCTGTAGTTGACGTTTAATCAAAAAGCAAAGTTCATGACATAAAAGTAAACATTAGACGAAATACAACCAGACTATTTTTGTCATTACCAGCAAGACTTCATAGATTACGAGTCATCAATCAAGCATTTGAATTCAATAGCCGTTGGTTATAAATCAATATCCTTTTGTTTAAAGATAATACTAGGAGGTTATGGAATATCCTATAAAGGAAAAACTATCAGTAATATGACAAGCAAAGTTCTAAAATATTCAACAAGAGAAGAGCTGTCAATTCTAGGTTTTCCTTTACAGGAAGAGTATATTATACATCGACAAACAAATACCGAAGCAAAAGTAATGAAAAGGGGAATTCAAAAATAAAAAAAAAAATCACGGCAATTCATATCTAACACGAATTGAGACAGCAACAAAACAAATAAGCAAGAATGAACAAGAACGCAACTAAACTAAATCACTAGTAATGTGAACCCTACAAAAACTGGGGTATCATCATGTGCTCCGGAAGGGTAAGCATACTGTGCTTCACGCGTGGCGTCATACACATACTCAATCCTGAATATTTGAACCGTACAGATTTTTTATCTGCTTTTGTTAACCTTCCAAGGAAGTGGCATATATCTGAAAGATCTGCAACTGGTATTTAATCCAGAACTTTTTAATGATCCTATGAGACGGCATTTTTTGAAGCCTTGATTAATAAGGTGGTCACGAAGATAACTATGTCTAATGAGAAAGTCTGTATAATTTGTGCTCTAGCGTAACAAAACAAGTGTAAAACATAAACTCCGTAAACAGAAGAAGCCGGAGAAGTACTGCCAGTGATAGGGAAATTGATAATTTTAGTACTGAAATGACAATGTTCGTCAAATTCAAGATGTAAGTCCAAAAAAGATATTGTTTTCTGTCGCTTCCTTTATCTTTAGTTCTGGCGGATATATTAATCAAATCAATTCAACAAATGATGCGTTATTGATGGTAGGAACATCATCAATTTATCTATAAGTGAGATTGAAGGATCTAGCATCTTTTATTTTATGACCCTTTGTGAGTCTATAAAACTATTTTCAAAAGAGAACTTCCCATCTCTTATACTGTATGAGTTTTTCTCCGGACAACTGGGGTACCCCATAGGTAAATATTTGACTTGAGGATGAAAAATTTAACAACTGATTTTCTGGCATAGATTACCAAAAGTCAAAATCAAGGTTCCAAGCACAACTGATCTGCAAAAAAATTATGTTTTTGTACTGTTGGAGATTTACTCCTGACAAACATGGTACCCCATTGGCACATGTAATTATTCGACCTGTAGGAGATTTTAGGTACATATTTTGCATTTATGGTAATCTTTCCAAGCTCAACAGCTGATATTTTGGGCATGAATAATCAAATCAAAGTTAGTTGCAATGTGAGCTCTTAAGCCGATGATATTTTTTGTCTTCTTGGTGACATTTCCGAGAATTAAAATATTTTGTTTTATGCTTACTTTTCAAAATGTTTGATTTTTATTTGCATGGAAGTGTTATTTATTAAATCATCCATGGCTATATGACAGCATCCGCAGGAGAAGATAGCAACAAATGACTTAAGTAAATGAAGGGGTGTCTTTACCTTTGAGTTTTTTTTTATTTGGGGTTTTAAACTAAAAATGAAGGGACAGCGAGAATCTGAAATGTCTGTATCAGTTACTACTGTAGTATTTGATTCCTTATAAATTGATTTATATAGATTAGCAAAATTGAAAGAATCCATAACTCCAAATTTTCTTTTTGTTCACATATTTTAATGTTATCAAGTTTTATAAAAAGACCACGGTCATTTGTTACAATAATAACAAGGCTATTAGATGCCACTTGATATCATTTGGTGCACATGCAGAAACAAAATTCACAGTAACTTCGGTATTTTGTTATTTTAAACATATACCACAGACACTGACACGAATCCTAGTTGGACCAGTTTTACCTAAACCTAAGCACTTAATAATTATTGTCAACATATATACATCATTGAACATATAAAAATGGTCATCAGTTCCTGAAAAAGTTGAAGAGCTTTCATAATTATGAATAATCTTATAGATTTTTAGTAATTGTCAGAACTACCGCGATTGTTAATTGGATTTTTGCGTGCTCCTAAATTCGTTTCTTGTGTTACAGAACATTGTGTCAATTAATGCGTATTCCAGTCAACTATAATCACTTTCCACTGAGTTTACTTTGTAAACTTACAAAGAATTAGAGCAGATGGTTTCAGACAAAACATGCAATTTACAGTCATGAGAAAATATTTATACTCAAAGAGTTATGTAAATAAAATTTGCTACAAACAAATAAGGTAACACGCTATCTTTTTCCTTCAAAAATCACTATTAACTATAGCAGGAATTATATTTTGTACCAACAAGGAACACCAAAACGAACCACTAGTGCTATTATGATAATTTAATCATGTTCATGTCACCAGGTTCAAGTAGCCGAACACGTAAAAACAGCATGGAACTTGACAAAAATATTATGCTTGTAGTTGAAAATTGATCTAAACGCAATTTCAAAGACTTATAAGTAGACATAAGACGAAACAAAACCAGACAACTTTCCATTACCAGCAAGACTCTATAAATTATATGTCACCAATCAAACAAAATCTGAGTTCACTTTTCGTTATTTTAAAACTCAAAATCCTTTTGTAGATTATGGAATGACCTTTGCTGAAAATGTTTTGAATTATATGACAAGTACAGTACTTTTCGTTAAATGGAAGCTGAAAATGACAAATTGGCATAACTGTGTTAAACTTTACAATAAAAAAACCTTGAACTTTTTGTTACCCTTGGCTTGACATTACATATATGTTAATGGGGGTAATAACAAAATTACCGAACAGCTTGGTCAAGAGCTGAAGTCCATGAGAAAAAAAGACAAATCAGGTGGAAACCATCGGCAAAATTGTCGACCGCAATGGCCCTAACATGGTATAGGCATTTCAAAAGAAATGGTGGATTAAACCGGTTTAATGGCTAGCCAAGTAAGCTCCCCTTCCACTGCGGTAGTGTCTGGTAGTCACTCAACAGCAATTTCCATTGAAAGGTCGTAGACAGTCAAAAGGAAGTGATCATCAAAGTACTAAGTAAAGAAAGAATCTTGGATCGGAGTTCGGAATGAACCTTCAAATTTTTCCACAGGGGACTGATATCTATTAAAACTTTTTAATGGATCGTTTGAGACGATATTTTTAAGCCTAGTTTAATAAGGCGGTCACGGAGATATTATGTCTAATGAGAAAGTCTGTATAACTTGTGCTGGCTCTTGCATAACGAAATAAGTTGTAAAACATACCCTCCGTAAGCAGGAGAAGCTGGAATTTTACTGCCCATGTTGGGGAAATTGATAATTTTGAAATTAAAGTCGTCCCTTTTGTCGTATATTTTACTACTTAGAAGATAGATGAAGGTCTTTTGGTTCATGATACGAGTAAAAACACCGGAATACTCAAGTTCGAAATCATCTGCAACGTGAATCATTGGCTACAGGTAACTCTTATTTTGTTAGATGAACATCGCAGATTTGTAACCAAATGGCAACTAAATGCAGAAGAAACAATATTAAAAAAATCAGGCTTTTGTGATTTTACAAGTAATATTACTTGATGAATATTTGCACAAAGATATGAACCCATTATTAAAATGAGAACAAAAAAGGGCAGTTATTATTTCACAATACCGAAGAAACTGTTAATTTAGTTTCTGCATATGGCCATTTCGACAACTTATGTCTCATCAGTGCAGATCAAATCAAAATAGTTGGATGACCATAAACCAATAAAAGGATACTATAGATTTCCAAAAATTAACGGGAAATACAAAGCATATACAAGATTAAACTAGGTGCTTGCATGTGTGCCATAAATATTGCTTGGTAGCAATAAGGAATACTTTCTTCTTTTCAATCACGTAGAGATTATGCAAATTATCAAGTGGTATATAAAATGTTATGACCGTTTGTTCCGTAATGAAATCACAATAAGGCAATATAAGGACATTATGAACATACAAAAAACTAAGCTCTCATCTCATAAATAATGTGTTCAACACTTAATAACTTTCATCTTATTGTTAACACTTGTTTGTTTTCTGTCAGTTTTTAAAAATTTTGAGTCAATGGTCTTCCAAAAGTTTGAATTTCATCTGCACTGAAGAGGCATAAGTTGTCGAAATGCGCATATGCAGAAATTAAATTCACAGTAACTTCGGTATTTAGTTATTTGATAATTATTGCCAAAATATATAGGAAATATCGAAATGGTCAGCAGTGCTCTGAACAAGTCAAGATTTCTCAAAATAATGGATAATTTTATAAAGAGTTATAGAATATAGACGATTGTAGGAACTGCCACAAATATAAATTGGATATTTGCGTGCTCCCTGTTTCATTTCTTGGGTTAAAAACAGTGTGTCCATTAACATGTTTTCAGGTCACTACTGAGTTACCGTTTTTACATTGCGAAGAATTGCCGATGATATTTACAATGGATAGACTGGATAAAATACTGAATTAAAGAAATCCACATAAAAATGGTAATAATTAACTGTCATTACAACAAATAGAAAAGTTATGTTGTCAGGCTGCTTTAAATAAATAAATTACACAAGGATGGTAATTAAGTATGTGTGAGTGATTGTGACTATTGTTTTCCGTATAAATGTATACATATTAATTTGAAATGCTACTGTTAATTAAAGATTTTGGGAATATTTTAGTCAGAATTGTATATTTTTTACTGTAAGAAACCCTTCAAACCCTAGTCAGGTGATATTGTAAGGGTATTGTAAAATCCTGACTAAGGAAAAACAAATAAAAAGAACGGTAATTAAAGATATATGAGCATCCGAGTGATTAATATGTATACATAAATTCTGTTATTAACTGAAAAGGGGGTTATAACAAAATAACCGAACGGAGTTATCAAAAGCGGAAGTCCATGAGACAAAAAGACAAATAAGGTGGAAACCACCGGTAAAATTGTCGACCGCAATGGTCTTGAAATGTCTATTCACATAAAATTTAATGTGAATATCAAAGCACGGATACTTTAGTATATTCCCAACGTTATACTCTTGAGAATCATGTCTCGTGTTAAGATTAATGTCATTCATTTATTATATATTATGGGTTTGTTATAAGGTATACCTATGAAATACAAAAACATTATTACTAAAACTATTACAAAATATACTAAGCGTGGAAAATTTTCAAAAGAATGTCAATGCCATGGTAAAAAATCTAGTTCAAATTAAAAGGTTAATGGATGCACATTGGACATATGAAAGCCCTCTAACTTCCCTTTCAAAGAATACACAATTGTCAAATAAATTACTAGCGAGTCCCATGCAAAGGTCGGGTTCATGGGGTGAAATATTTTAGTGAATTATTCTATCATTCTTGAGCAAGGAATAACTGAGTGAAATATACAAGCTACAAACTTGCAACAAACAAATAAGTTATAATTATGAAAAAGAAAGGAAACTGGGTAAATGTCAAGGAGACAAAATCTCAACTCCAGGTTAAAACAACCCAAAACAAAGCATCTAGGGGTCACCGTACGGTCTTCAACGAAGTAAGGAACCTCACACCATATAGCAAGCCCTAAATGGCCCCCAAAAAGTAAAAAAAAAAGAATAAATCAATGGAAACAAGCCACATCTATTAATCTGAATATCAAGAAACTAAAATTTTATATGAAGTCAAGGACAAGCCAATGAACAACATATTCCTGACTTGAGACAGGAAAAAATTGCAGTGGGGCTTTACTCGTTTTCTTGGATCTAAACCCACCCCTATGTGTGGTGAATGGCTAAACAATAAATACAAAAAAGACTCGCAGTAAAAATCGAACTAGAAAAAAGTCCAACTTATCAAGGCGAGTACCTTTACAAGGAAGTACACAAAACATGAAGACAATACACATGGGTACTGTCCTGACAAATGCTCGCAGTTACTGACAGCTAGCTAAGGACATATTTTCTAAAGACTATGATATCAAGCCTTCTAACATATGAAATTTTAATTAAATTAAAATACTTTTAAATAGATTTCGTATAACAACATCATCAATAATGAAAGAAGAACATGATATTGTGCAATGCCAAATACTGCCAATATGGGAATTTTTTTTAATTTATTTACGGTGTAAAGCATTTAGGAGCTGATCAACATCTTTGCCTACAAAAACCAGGAGTAAAGATTTAACAACAATGCTTTTATTATATACTTTATGAATAAGTTTGTTCAACGGACTAATAAGTTTGAAAGGACAATTTTTGAATTTATAAGCTTTATAAATGATATTTCCATAGAAGTTTGGATGTGAAATGCCCTATTGTATAAGAGCCCTGCATGTAGAAACAAATTTCCTTAATAATTCAATGTATCTATTATAAAATTTAGAGAATGTTTTTATCAATTTATGATATCTAAATTTTTGATGCAGAAGTTTTTCAGTTAAACAAAGATTTCGGTCGTTGAAGTCAGAAACACCACTAAATATACGTGCATATCGAACAAGTTGTGAAATGTAGACCCCGTAAGAATGAGCTAACGGAACATCGCCGTCGAGATGGCGATGTTCCGTTATAAGGCTATAACATATAAGGCTATATGTTGCTTCAAAAATCACTTTTTACTATCACATGTAATATTTTGTAACAATAAAGAACACTACTAGTGCTTATTTGGTTGGTTTTTAATTTATGTTCATTTCATCAGGTTCAAGTACCCTTACGCGTGAAAAACAGCGTGGAACTCGACAAAAAAATCGTTTTTGTTTGGTATTTAATCAAACCGCAATGTTCAAGACATAAAAGTAGACATAAGAGGAACTATAACCAGACTACTTTCCATTACCAGCAAGACTTCATAAAATACAAGTCATCAATCAAACAAAATCTGAGTTCACTTGTCATAATATTTAACTCAATATCTTTTTGTTAAAAGATATTGCTTGTAGAGAAAAGAAAGTGAGAACTGAACCGCCAGTCTAAAAACGAATTATCCAGGGATAATGTTACCACAGAAAACATTAAGAAACAAAGGCATTACATTAGTGTTGCACAGAAAAGAAAAATGAATACACGCATATAAGGACGTATAACACGAACCCAATAAAAAAGCATGGTTGAGATGAGCTGAGTCGGTATAGTAAGCATCTACTAATTCTTATAAGTCAACCGCCGTGTTGAACATGTCAATTCAAAACCATTGCAGCTGACAATTTTCCGCACTTTGCAATTATGCCCTTTGGATTTCGGATTTGATAATTCTGTTAGGTAATTTTGTTATTACCCCCATTTAGCTGTAATGGAAAAGATCTATAATCAAATGAGAAACAAATATCCCATGACAGTCCACAAGATGGTGATGGCCGTAAACTTCTGTAGTGATAACTTCAAGTGATTGCTAAAAATCCGTATAAGTATTTCTGTAGATGCTATCAGTAATGTGATAACACAGTAGAGATATAAATATAAAATAAGAGATTTTCTTGTATACAACTTCGATTAGTTCCCATTTTTATTTGGAATTCGTTTGTTTTTGTGAAAAATTTATCAGATGTTGCTTATGATTAAAAGATTATTCTGGCCATTTTAAGCATGGTTCAAGTTTATTCTCTAAAATAAATTATAAAAATCCTCTATAATGGTTTATCTTCTTTGGTTCGATAAGTATTTGGAAAAATGCAATTTCAGCTACAGACCAAAAATACAAACTGCTGAACCCGTGTTATGGTAATGTTGACAGTACATTGTTTAAGGTCTAATCTTTTCATGTACACCCGAACCTCCCAATCATGTCTGATCTTGTTTCATTCCTTCATATCACCTTACGTTTCTTATTTTGGATGTTTAATATATTCTCTTAGGCACGATTGCTAATATTATTTGTTAATTTGTTATTTGCGCTCTTTCAGATTTTACAATGTTTTGGTTCATTATTTTCTAAATATTTTGATTCTATCTACACTGAAGAGACATAAGTTGTCGAAGTGGCCATATGCAGAAGCTAAATTTAAAGTTATTTCGGTATTTTGTTGTACAAATATATTATTTAAAAAGTTATTTAAGGAGTTGATAGTCTACGCTACAAAAATGAATTTGACTTTTTTGGCAAATAAACACATTTTAAGAAACGAACATCTAATATGTTGACAATTGAAGTGCAACTCAGACTTTCAGGAGTAAATTCTAATTTCTTAACGTATTTCTTATAAATAATTATTAAACGATATTATTAGGAAAGTATATTGAGACAAATTTCTTTATTAAAAACAGAAATAAGAATGACCACATCTGTACTGCTGAGACGAAGAGCCTGTAAGTTTCATTGCTTCTTTAATACGATTACATGTAATCCGAAAATGTAATCTGAATTAATTAGATTTATTCAATCCTTAAGATATATTCCCGTCGACTTTATAATTGTCTGTTTTCATGCCATGCCCCTTGACTGAACCGAAAAGACTTAAGTCCTTGAATAAAATAGCAAAATACTGAAATTACCGTGAATTTTGTTTCTGAATATGCGCATTTCGACAACGTATGTCTCTTCAATGCAGATTGAATCAAAACATTTAGATATCCATAAACCAAACTATAAGTAAAAATTGATAAAAAAAAATAGATTATCAAAAGGTTTTAAAAGGGAAAGCCAAATTCATCTAAGGGAAGAGCTATGCATCAGGGAGATACTCCTTAGATTTAAAAAAAGTCATTAAATTAAGATATTGCAAATTTTAAAATAAAATCGGTTTTCGGGCCAGCATCGAATTATTTGCTACTGGGTTGATGAATACCCTCAGGGACTGACAGTCCACCAGCCGTGCCTTCGGCCCTGTTGTAATTATTAAGAAAATATCGAATTTATTGTGAATTTAGTTCCTACATATGCACATTTTCGACAACTTATGTCTCTTCAGTGCAGTTCAAATCAAAACATTTGGAAATCCATTAATGGAAATATTTGTAAAAAATATTTGTATTTTGAGAGCTCAAGTGAAATGTAATCTCCATGACCAAAGCTATGTCCTTAACACAAGGCATCGTTGTATACCGATATTTAAGTCTCACAAGCCATTGAGGTGACACGACCATGAGATCGGATCCTATGGACTGAGACCGGAAACATTGACAGGATAACCTGATATTGATACTGACATTAATTCAAGAATCCCTGTTTTTTGTTTTTGTTTTTGTTTTTTTTATCTAATTTTCTTTTACTTGTTCCTTTTTTCTAAATGTTTTTGATATGTGTTGTATGTGTATTACTTTTTGTTTTGTGTGTGTGTGTGTGTTTTAGTTTCAACAGACGAGGCTAGCTGCAGTTGCTGAACTTGTCATTTAACTGCCATTGTGTCATTAATTGATTTATTGTGAATTAGTCGATACTTCTATCGATAGACTGTCGGTCACCGAAGTTGACACCAGCCCAGAGCCAAAAACTAAAACCAAAGGCATGGGTTTGTAAACTGATCTTCAAGAAAGCTAATGTATCTAAAAGTAAGAAATTTTATATGAGCAAGGGGTACAGCTATGTCCTTAGCTGATATATTGTCACTATTTAAGGTCCTCTTAAGGTCAATGTCAAATACCTATGATCAAGTCCAAACTGAAAGGTCTTGCAACGAGGGATACACATGTGAAATATAAAAGCCCTCCCAGTAAACATTTAAAGAATATACCAAATATTTTAGTGAGTCAAATGCCAAGGTCTGGGACATTAAAACATATTTTGTGGCCAGCTTAATTGAGGTCTAAACCAAACAATGTGAAATTTGGAAGCCCCATCACTTCCGTTTACTATTTAAAAATATATAGCAAATTTAAAGGCTTTCAAACTTACCTAAAACGATATGCACCGGTTCAATGATTTTTGGGGTTGAGGACAAAAACATAAAAGACAAAAAAAAAAAAAAGAAATGAGATGAAATTCATGACAAAAATGACAGTTTATGTTTATTCTTACTGGATAAATTATAGCTTAGCGTTCATGTCAATGCTTGCTTAATCTCTTCTTTTAACGTTTTCAAGATTGTAGGAAATGGAAGCTTTGACATCTACAGACGAAACTGGTATTGTGGAAGCGCCATCCAATAAGGTAACGAGCTCTCTCTTTTGTTTTGCATGATACTTAATCAGCGAACTATATTTTGTAACAATAAGGAACACAATGTCAAGTACTTGTCAAATTCATGTCCCCTTACATTTACAAAGCAGCGAGAGAACTCTATAAAAATATCATGTCTGTAGTTGACGTTTAAAGAAAGCGCAATGTCCAAGACATAAAAGTGAACATAAGACAAAACATAACCAGCCTGTTTATCAGCAAGATTTCATTAATTACGATTCATCAATCAAAAAATATTCGAAATTGCTTGTCGTTATATTTAACTCAACTCCTTTAGATTATAGGCATTGTTTGGAAATTACGAAATCTTCATCACTGAAAAATACTATCAATAATGTGACAAACACACCACTGAAATATAGAAAAAGAATTTACAGTATGCAATACACATAGTCGTATGTTAAATTTCAAAAATTCACATAATATAGAAATGAATTTTCCCAGGTGCGGGAACTTGTTTTTCCATTAACAGATCACCAACACGATAAAATAAATACATTTCAACCATATGTTGTATGTCAAATTAGAAAATAAAATTGAATTGAAACGTTACGGTTAATTTTGTGCATAGTCGCAACAGAGAACTTTTGGTATTTGGTCGTATTTCATTCGATCCGTTCTAATTGTTACGCAACTTAATCATGCTTTTTCAACTGGTCTTTGCTCTCCGTCATTCACCTAGAAATATTTTATGATCTTGCTGATTATAACATGCATCAATTGGCTGGAGTCACTACAAATTAAAAGGCACTATTTTTATAGTACTATTTTCGAGGTCTGTCAAACATTGGCGTATTGAAATAGTGTAGTGCCCCGTGAGTGTCCCCTGGCAATGTTATGGCCAATCTGGGCACACAGAAGCTATAGTTAGTCGTCATATAAGCGGGAGGTTGATGCATCACTAAACCTGGTTTAACCCATCATTTTATTTATAAAATGCCCGTTCCAAGTCGAGAATATGACGGCTTGCCAAAAATGTTCTGTGTCGGATTGTGTTTCCCTGATTCAGTCGAATGTTNGGATTCGGACTTTTGTTGTCACTTTTAATTATGACAACAAGTACTTTTACAGAAGTTGGATTAATTTGAACCATATTTGTCTGGTTTGCAGAAAATATATCTGATAATTGCCGTTTTAAGTTTGATCTTGTCAATTAGGTTTAATTCTATTATCTGTAGTAAATATAAAATATTCTATAATAGTTTATCTTCTTTAGTCTAAAAAGTATCAGCAAAAAGAGTAAATGTAATCAGATATAGGATGAAGTGAAGAATTCGAAATGCCGGTAAACTATAATCTTAACATCACATCAAAGCTAAAGAACCAAAAATAGATAAATCACAAAACACAACAGAATTACGATAACTTGGTTATGGCATATTTGCCAATTCTACAGAGGATTTGCATAATATTTCCGGTTTCCAGTGCTTCCATTAGATTCCGTCGTAAGTCGTCAATACTATGGTATCAGTGAGACAGATTTTGTGAATTTCTTCAAGACACGCCTATTCTTGATTGACAAGTAGATCTAATAGCTATGTATTTCGAGAGACAATTAATTTCCCAGAAACAGCGTATAAACTATGAAACTCTGCAAAGTTTTGCACATTGAGTAAATGGGGAGCTTGCAAATCAGCTGCAGATATCTAGGGATTTTTTTTACCTTTGACAAAGGAACAGAGGGGATAACGTGTAATTTTATGCGCTAGAATGAACCTAAGAAATTAGGGTCAATACACATGACAATATAATCAGATATAATTCGACCTCATCCGCTTTGTAGATTTAGTTAAAAATATATTGAATAGCAAATTTTGGCGATTATTTGTTTTATGCATAAACAATAGAACAATGGAAGCTACACAACCCTTTTGATGATGAACTCATTTTTACTTTACTCAATATAAACATGCCTACAATGACCTCTCGAAAAAAAAAAGAATTAACGAGATTTAAATTTACTACGGCTCAATGGTTATGAAATAGTACCATTACGGTTTTATTAGCTAATTTCTGCTATTATTATATGGTTTTGACCTTTTGTTATCTGTACAAGTTATATCTCATTGTCTTCGTCAACCTTGTTGTCTGCTCCATCTATTGTTGCATTTTTGATTATCTTTAGTGAGTAGTCTGCGTATATTTTACTTGTTCCTTTTTCAGCTCACCTGGACATAGCCAGAATTAGCTTTTGTCATCTTTTCGGGTACAGCGTCCGTCAAAAACGTTTAATTCAGTTTAAGTGAGAACCGAACCGTCATTCAAAAGAACGAACACTCCATGGACAACGACAACATCGGGAACACAAGGAAACAAGGATACCACTTGAGTACAGGACAAAAAAAAGAAAAATGAAGACACACATACAGATGAACAACACGGACCCAATAAAACCATGGGTAAGATCAGGTGTACCCGTAGAGTAAGCATCTCCTGCCTCTTCAAAGAAACCCGTCGTGTTGAATATGTCAACTCCGGAAGTAAAGTACAATCCGGTAGAGGAAAAACAAACTTAAATTTGTAAAGGGAAAGTTCTATTGTCATCTGTGCAACAGATATTCAATAGCGATCCATAAGATCGTGATGTCGACCGTAAAACTTCTGTAGTGATGACTTAGTGTTTGGTAACGTACCCTTGCTTAAGTAGTCTATTTGTAGCAACTGAGCTCTATCAATGAACTCACTGTATCGACCACAAGCCCTTGAGTAGCGAATGAGTTGTGAGATGTCAACTCAATATGCTGTTGCTTTTGGAATGTCGCTACAAAGAAGTTGACTATTGGAAAAATGAAGTCATCGCGTTTGTCATACAGCCTAGTTTGAAGTGTTCCTCTGTTGTCAATTTCAAAATGAAGGTCAAGGAACAAGGCCGATGTGGAAGTATCTGTAGTATCCTTAATTTCAAACTCTTTTGGATAAATGATGAAGAAAATCAACAAAGCGAGGGTTGTTTAGTGATAAAATATCATCTGTATAAAGGAAGCTAAAATTAAAGGACTGGGCAAAGTTTTTTTTTATTTTAAAGAAATTTGTTACCAAATATGTTTATCCTCAGGTGAAAAGGAAATTTTTACTTTCGTTTTCTATGATATCTCAAAGGCGTTCGACCTGGTTTTTCATAATGGTCTTTTGACTAAACTTTGGACATATAGAATTAATTAAAATCCTTTAAAATGGTTTGACGTTTATATTTCGAAGAGATATCAATTTGTTTTCATAAATAATTCTGAATCACAATTAGGTTTCTTGCATACAGGCGTACCACAAGACTCTGTTTTGGCCCCTTTGCTAGTACTAATAGGTATATAAATGATATATATGACAACGGTAGTAGAATACCGAAGGAACAAGGGAAGCGATGACCACAAAAATCGAAGTCCAAAGACATGGCAAAAACGGCAACAAAGGAAAACAAAGACAAAACAAGGACGTGAGACAGCTACAATGCACGGAAATAAAAAAGACAACATGAAGAACTAAGGCACTCATAGTGTGAACTCCCATGAAAACCGGGAGTGACATCAGGTGCTCCGGAAGGGTAAGCATGTCCTGCTTCGATAGCGATAGCGGCACCCGTCACAATATCAGAGAGTCAATCCAGGGTTGAGTCAAATCCGGTTATGTCAAATCCGTGAATACGTGAAATCTAGCTGAAAATGTCCGTTTTTATTTGAGAAACAGACACGTCATATCTGTCAATGATGTCATGGTGACGGCCATAGAATTTCTTAAGGGATGAAATTAACAAAGGCTGAACAAATTCTTGACTAGGCAGCTTTTTCGACAGTGTTTTTGCTCTATTTAAAAAATCAATGTATAGACTACATGCTCGACAGTAACGAATCAACTGTGAAATGTACACTCCATAGGCTGGAGAGGAAGGTATTTTGCTGCTCAGAAAGTTCACAATTGGGAAGTTAAAATCATCACGTTTGTCATATAGTTTAGATTTCAAACGTCCATTTCCGTCAATGTATACTAAAAGAGACAAGTATGAAGCTGAAGTACTTGTATCAGTAGTCTCTTTAATTTCAGGCTCATTGGGATAGATCTAGTCTAAATATTCCTTGAACTTTGGTTTATCAAGAGAAAGTAAATCGTCTATGTAGCGGAAGCTAAATGTTTTCGTTTTTTCTGTGTTAGCCCTTGTAAAAATTTCGCCTCATACGAGTCAAGAAAGAGATCAGCTAAAAGTGGCGCGCAGGTAGTTCCCATGGGAATCCGAAATCTAACCATTTAAATAGCCAAGTAAGACTGTTTGCAGAGCACAACCCTTTGTGATATTCATTATAAAGTGAGCGGTATATATAAAAGTCATGTGTTGGCTGGTCATTGAATTTAAATAGGTGCAAACTGTGCACCTCTCATTGAAGTTTTTCTGTTCTATACGAAAGAAACTTAATGGAAAAACTACAAAAAGGAACCCTTCAAAAGAGCGACAGCCTTTTTTCCATTTTCAATGATAACAACAGGTATATTGACGATATCTTTGCTACTGACAATCCCCAGTTCTAAGATTAGGTGGACCTCATCTACCAAGAGGAACTGAAACTTCAATAAGCAAACAATGATTCTTAATACTTTTCTAGAAATAACTATCATCATTGACTCTGGTAAAAGAAAAGTAAAATATATGATTAAAAGGATGACTTTGATTTCACTATGAATAATTGCTGTTTATGTCTCAATTGGTTCGATTGGCACGAATCTATCTACTCTTGACCACTTAAATGAACTTAACATTACCATGATTACTATCACGTCCAAATTTTCAAAACAAGGTTACAGATTTCAGAAATTTTTAAAAACATTTAACGGGTTTTAAAGAAGATATCAACATTTGATATCGATATATGGCGTGACCAGAAAACAGCTTATTACTGAGATCATTTCTCATCCTCGTTCTTACAGACATGTTGTTAAAAATACCAAAAACTTATAAAATTCCAGAAAAACTGGAATATAACTTAAATTCTTTAGGCAATAGGAGATATTGACAGGATATTCTGGACGAATTCGTTCAACTGGCTTTGGAATCCGGTGACTTGAATATTTTACAAGTATATGCCTTTCACTGTTACTACCGATCAGCTAAAGAGCAAAAATACTCTGTGAACCAGATTTTGCATTTGCCCATGTTTCTCCAGTGCAGACCAAATCAAAGCACTCAGTGACAGAAGATAATAGAATTACAAAAACTTGGTTATTACACATTTGGAAATCCTCTAGAAATTTCCTTAAAAATTGGTAAAGTTCCTTGTCTTTCTGTTCGATTTCGTCCGAAGTACAAAATATTCCAAAGCTGCATAAAAAAAAGTTAATTTCGTTATGCTGCACTAGTGTTTCAAGAAGTAACCTCTCATCAGCAGAATTAAAATCAAATAATATGGAAAGCCATAATCCAAAAGTTGTCCAAAAAGAAAGTCATGAACACTATCGAATCACGTGAATCAGTTTTCGATAGGAATTTTCTTCAAAACAGGTCTATTCCTTGTAAATGTATTGGCTGTGTAGATCGAGAGACATTTAAATGATCAGAAACGGCGTAATAACTGAGAAACACTAGAACATATTTGCAAATTAAGTAAATTGGGACCTTGAAAATCATTTGCATATATTTAAGGAATTTGTAACCTATCTATATAGAAAAAAAGTATAACGTGTATACATATTACGACATACTGGGATAGATTTCGACCGCATCCGCTTTATTGCTTAAGTTTAAAATGCATTACATGGCTCATTTTAGCATGTTTTTTTTTGTTTTGTGCATAAACAATGGAAACTAATTAACCCTTTTGATGATGAACTAATTTTTCAGTTTACTCAATATAAACTGACATGTGATGATCTCTCAAAATGCGCATATGCAGAAACGAAATAAACAGTAATTTCGGTATATGTTACTCGAAGACAATGTTTTACAAGAATTTTGATTTACTACGCCTGAACGGCTATTTAATAGTACCAAACAAGTCTTTTTAGCTGATTTCTGTCTATGGTGTTCACCTCCTGTTATCTATAAAAGTCATATCTGATTTATTTATTGTTGCGTTTTTGATTGTCTTTAGTGATTGGTCTGCGTATGTTTTCCTTGTTTCTGTTTTAGATCACCTGGATATAGCCAATATGAGCTTTTTTTTATCAAATGGCGCCCTTTGTCCGTAAAAAAACATTTAATTTGATTTTTTTCTCCTTTGACAAGAAGGCCAATCGGAACCAAACTTGTTCGCTATAGTTTTTGGGTTATTCCCGTTAAAGAAGAAATAGATATCCCATTCAAAATGGCACCATCTAGATGTATATTTTAACAAATGAACTTCAGAAAATACTGTGGAAGTACTTTTATTCGTGGACATCAATTTTCGTGGTTTTGATAAAGGTTATTATTTCGTGGGCACTTAAATTCGTTGTTTCGAATTATATGCATTAAACTCCATGCAATAAAGTCATTTCGTTGGGATCTTAATTTCGTGGTTTTAGCGAACCAATTTAAAAAGCGCCACAGCGCTTTTATTCTGATTATTCTGTATTAGTTTTAATGCTAAAACTTGCATGCTGTCTAGCATATAAAAATATCAGAGAAAGCCTTTTCCCGCCAAAAGTCTTATGGCATTTATCTAACAATAACATTGATCTACATTTAATCTTTATACAAAGCTACTTGTCTGTAAACAAATATTATGAATTAAATTGACATTTTTACTAAACCATACAACCTCACTTTCACAAAAAGCGTTTGAGGCACGCATGGTGTTCCGAACTATTGCAGTTCGTGCCATCGAAGTTCAACAGTATATAAACGAAGCACTTACCGAAGTAAATGTGTCATCATTATACACAAGTGTTGCAACTCTTTTCCAATTAAAATACTTCATCAAGGCTATTCTTAAAGGATTGAGGTCATCCTCTATGTATGTTGTGGAGTATAACGTTGAGTATAGGGATCTATCTTTAGTTGAAGATGTCTTTGCAATATAATTCATCTACAAAAATGTGAAAAGGCGAATAAAATTTTAGTTTCTTGATATACGGGTTATTGGTTGTGGTTTGTTGCCATTGACTTATTCACTATTTTACTTTTTGGGGCCATTTAGGGCTTGCTGTATGGTGTGAGGTTCCTTGCTGTGTCATGACCCATAGATACGTTGTTTTGCTTGGTTTCAACTTGGAGAGATAGATTATTGTCTCCTTAACATTCACTTTCATAATAAAAAAACAAGCACAATTAACATTTAATTGGTAGCAATGTATTTATAACTTACAGTGTTTTTAATGACGTTCCCTAATAAATTGTCATTTAAAAAGACGTAACAAGAGGAAACAACATGTTGAGTAAAGTATGTGAGAACCGATACTGCCAGTCTAAAACAGATAATCCAAGGGGAACTGACAATATTGGAGCACTAAGAAACGAATACATCACATCTGTACGGCACGGAAAAAATGAAACATTTTACAAAAGGATATGGAGTGAATGAACATGAGACCATAACACATATGTTAACTCCAACTGCAAAGATTTTAATGAGCTGTATGGCCATTTCGGAAATTTATTCCTCATCAGCAGCACTAGAACCCAAACAAAGGAAATCCATTATTTCAAAAAATGTTTAAAATGCATAAAACCAAAAGAAATCCGATTTATCAGTAATATCAAATATAGCTAAGGACAAAACTGCGATGGAGGGAGTTAATCCTTCGGTTTTAGAATTTACATAAATTTAGATAATAGTAATTGAACAAATGAGATATTATCTCATGTACAAGTACACCATATCTAAGAGAAAAAAAAGAGCATACATCTCTACCACGGGGAATTGTTTTACCAACTCCTTCAGCAATAAAAGACAAACTCATGTAGACCATAACACATATGTTAACTTGAACTGAAAACACACATACAAAGACGAACAGAAAAACGATGATTGGGATCAGAAGCAGCGATAGAGTAAACATTTCTTGCTGTTTATAAGAAACCTGCCACGTTGAAGACGTCAGTTACAGCAATAAAGTCAAATTAAGTAGAGGAAACAAGCTTAGCTATGAGGCAAATATCTGTTGTCATCTGGGATGCAGATATCCTATAGCGGTCAACAATATGTTTACCATGAAACGTCTGTAGTGATGATTCCAAGTTATGTGTAACATTCCAGCAAAAGGGTAAAAACGGATCACAAAGAAAAGGAAAGGTATTGTATTGTTAATTTTGAGAAAAAACTTTATCTTTTCCTTGTCTTTGTATTTCAATCACTAATCATATGCCATAATAAAATCCAAAGATCTATTGATTTCGTTGATAGAACCGAAGAAAATTACACTGTCGTAGGCTTCATTTGATTTCATACATTTTGTAATGTACAAAGATGAAGGTTATACTTTTTTAAATTACAGATTAGTTGATAGGCAACCATGTGACATAACATAAAATGCCATTACCATTTTTTCGATGTTCAATTTATGGTAAAAATAATCTAAAGATCACTTTCTACATTCGCATGAAGCTTGGAGTGTTTTCTGTCAAAGTACTTTCAGATTCACAATGCGGCTATGAATCCTAGAACCGGATATCATTTCAAATTAACTAAATCAAAAATAATAACCTATTAGATGCAATTGCAAAGTTCATATGAAATCAAATATTACTTCGAAATAAATACTATCCAAGTTCATGATCTGCACTCCTTAATTTATTACTTCGTAAAATTTATCTTTTTTGGATGTGGACAAAAAAATCTCGATAACTTCAAAGTAGGTGTTTTATTCTAATAGGATAGATGAATTAAACTTTTAGTGATTTTGTATTGTTGTTGCTTCATCGAAAAATCTTTTCGAATTTACATCATGATAAACCATACAAAATTGTAGCCACACTCAAATTGTATGGCGGATTTGTGCATCAAATAAAAACAGTCATTGATTTCAGATAATGTTTTTATATTCTATTTTTTACAGTTAAATACGGAGAAAATGGTACGATCAAGGTAATTTTCACTTACTGTAGATGAATGTACGTGTTAATTTGTGTTTGTTATTTCATCTTTGTTTGATTTCAAAATTGTTCGTACATATCGTCGAACATCCTATTTTCGACCCACTTGAGTATTCGACCTAAACGTGCTATTTCAACTAAAATTTTGACGTCACAATCGACGCTTAGTAGGTCGAAAACCGGATAGACGAGACGAGGATAATAATATAAAATTAATTATGGTTTGAATTATGATATTAGAATAAGCAATGTAATGATATGGAGTATATGCACATGAGATAAAGCCTCCATAAATACATTGTAAAACCAACCAATGGAACAACTCTTTTATTGCTGTTCTTCATCATGAAGTCACCATGAGGTCTTCAACAATGAGAGTTCAAGGTGACCCCCTAGCATGAATTAATTGCTAAATGTTTAGCAATGTTACATCCATGCTTCTCGCTCAAGAATGCAGGATCGTCAGCAAATAAATTTGAATGGCAATGTGTTATTACAAATGCTGTCATCCGTTGCCCGGCAAAAAAAAAATCAACAGAGAACAGCTACAACATACAAACAACCACAGGGCACTCATCGAGTTATAAGAATAGCTAAAATTTGGTATTGTTTAGGGTGATTTGTTCACAATTGTTTCACCCAAAGAATTCCCTACAACAAGGCAGATAAAATAAACATTAGATCGTGATTAAATTAATTATTATCTTTGCACAAATGCCATAAAAGGACAACATTACAATTTAACATAAAGAATGAATGAAAGAATGTTCCAACATTTTTTTCCGTTTGAATAACTTTCGTTTTTTCCAATTGCGTTAAATAATCAAAAACAACATTTCTACCTCACTATATAGAGGGATAGATTTTTACTTGAAAAACTCGCCGTTATAATAGCAAATCATCTCCTGAACATTAGAGCAAAAAGCAAACAAAGATAAAATTAAAGAGGAAGCAAAAAAAAAGACCCCAAAAAAAAA
>MJUU01029636.1:0-14339 GCA_002080025.1 Modiolus philippinarum
GTCAATTCCAACACCGATCGTTGCAAAATATCGTCTGTTTCGGAATATGCACCTTCACAACTGTTTCCAGGTAATACTTTGTATTTACCGATGTACGACTTCTTCAGTATTTTGTTTGGAGTCGGCCAACGCGGACCTCGGAGAAGACACTAAATGGCAATCGCAACAAGTATAATGGAACAGCTGTACTTTTCCATTCATTGATAACAACTGTACGTCTTCCGTAGATTGTTAATAATGGACTGTTGTTCTAGACGGCTACTGAATTTGATTTTTTATTTCCAATGTGTTGTTCTTTTATGATTTATTTCAAACAGCCACATCAATTCATTGACGGTACAGGAAAGTACGTTTACGCCATTCATACAAATGTAAATAAAGGCATCGGTCTTCCATATTCATACATCTACACACAAAATTTTATGAATGGGAAATTCATTCGGTGATTTATTAACGAATTCGGGCACCATTTAAGTGTAGAAAAGTTCGGGCAATCAAATTAATGTTCAATGAAAATAGACTATTGAGTGTCAGAGTTTTTTATGAGATCAGAAAGATGTGTACGAGGTTTCCTGAAAAGGATTCTTTTAGTATGGGTATGATCACTAATGTTTGATTGCCTGAGGTTGGTAACCCGGGTCATAACATAGGATAGAATTCTATCCTTTGGATAGACACTAATCCAAAAAGGACTATAAATCTGATGGGTTTTCAGATTTTCTTCAAAATTGCACAGTGGATAGATCTCATCATGTTGATCATTTTTACCTCATGTCAGATTTTTGATATCTGTTATGGTTTTCGAGTTATTAGCCAAAAACTGCAATTTACCCCTATGTTCTATTTTTAGCAATGGCGGCCATGTTGTTCGACAGAGGGACAAACTAAACAGTAGTTTGAGAAGCCATACCCTGATGATGATTCAGGCCAAGTTTGGCTACATTAAGACCAGTGGTTTCAGAGGAGAAGATTTTTGAAATTGTTGACAGACAGACAGACAGACGGACGATGGACGCATAGTGATGGCAAAAGCTCACATGGCCTTTTAGGCCATGTGAGCTAACAAGAAACAGCTTTTTATATAAAAAATTCTTCCAGTATTCTTACGTTTCAAACTTGAACAAGACATACATTACAAAGTACTCAACTGAATATCTACAACTCTGTTTAAGGCATATAAATAGATGAACGTAATAATTGTTAACATTTATTTTATTGTAATTCTCATGTACAACTGTCACCTTTTTAACAAGAGTTACAATTTGATTTTGGGACCTTTATTAAAACAACATACTGTGTTGACTAGAAATGGATAACAACTATTGAACACAATGTTACTATTGTATGGTGTATATTATTACAACTTAGATCCAGGCTTCATATCAAGACCATATTCTTCCATAAAAACTTAAATAATTAGTTAAACTTAATGAGTTGCTGATAATCTTTTTTTTTTAACTGAAATGGTATTGAAATATATACTGTAAACCAACTTATTATTCTAATGCACTTATGTTTGTAACGCTAATTTTGATTGCATGGTGTCAGAATTTTGAGAGGGTAAAATCCACAATTTACTGTCGGAACCAATAGCAACGTAATGGCGCAGACACACACAAAACTTCCTGTGATTTGAAAATCGATTTTAGATGTTTTTCTTTTGGATTTGCATTAGAATAGAGATAACAAAACTGTATTTTAGGATCTTCAGGGGGTAAATCTAAGATCTGGAAAACTCAGTTTGCGACAGTAAAATCAACAATTTACCCCCTCAAATCCTAAAATACAGTATGGTTATCTCTTAATTCTAAAGATACTATATTTTGCATATTGTTTATCAATTTCGTGGTAACTTATTTTCATGATGTCTATTTTTTTCAGATGCATTTGTATTAGTGTTAGAAATATACACAAATCATATTTTTGCAATATTTTAACACTCACAAAGATGGCAAAAATAAATCACTTGCTAAAATTAATTGCTTTACAGTAAATTGTTCAAGACCTCCATTTCATTAAACCTTTTAATTTCTATTTCATTAAGTTTTTAAATATCTTTGAGATACCATATCAATATCTGAAGTTTTACTGCAGATAACCTTTGACTTTACCCCAAATCAATTGGAGTAGCCCAAGGTAATTATCTATGTTTCCAGGTAAACTGTCTTGTATATAGGTCATTCGTGAGTACAGTTTGGCTTCACACTATAGGAGTTTCATTTGCTGGGAAAATTCTATCAAACTGATTAAACTACTTCAAAGGAATTAAAATGATGAGAAAAGTTGGGATTGTATCAGAGTTTAATTTATTTCTTTTACTATAAGTAAAACTTTGTACCATCCTGAAAAGATGAAGATTTAGGGAGCAATTTTTGTGAAGGCTTAATTACAGGAAATTAATAAGGCCCACCAAGCATTTTGCAGTGTAAGTCACAAATACATTTCATTTTTTTTATAATGCCATATTGACATTTCACCACTTTACAGAGATAAATTAATACTATTTGTTAATAAGCACATATGTATTCAGAAAAAGAAATAAAGTAAAAAAAAGTTTGATACCTATCCCAGGTATCACTCATTTCTATTGTCAAGTTTTCTTTCTGAATTAATCAACTAATCACTGTGAAGTTATTTAATCAGTTTGATAGAATTTTTGTAGGTAATGAAACTGATCAGCTGAGAAGGTGAGCTGTTTTTAAGATGTGTTCAGTATGTATCAGTTTGGAAACTAGTTTGGAGATTTGCAATTCAAATATGGGTTAATCCAGAGGTTATCCCAGTAATTACCAGTATCATTTAATGACACATTCTAACCACCAGAAAAATAATTTTTACTTTACTAATCTTGAAGCTGGAACCAAATACAAAGCGATGACATTTCTTAAGATGCGCAAAATCAACATTGGCATGTTACTGGATAAAAGATATGGTAATATAAAACCTGGATCAAAGCATTCTACAACAAGGAAATATGACTTAATAAAATATGTCGTCTAGATTGAATGTATTAAATCTGAAGATGTGCTTATTTAGTTAGAATAATACTCTATAATACCTAGGCGTGCAACAACATTGAATTTTTAGTTTAGAATGATTCATGTCCATCATGCTATATTGAAAATTATGATATTATATAATTTTTAGTGTGCATAATCAGTTTTTCATCATCTGTTACTGTAGGTCATCTTATTTGTAAATTTAATATCCAACCTCTGACAGAATTTAATGTTTCAATCAATAATTAAATTTTATAAAACAACAGCAAATATGATATATTTTTTAAATAAATGCTAAAGAAATTACACTTTATTGCTATTCATTCACCTGTTTAACAAACATGAAAGATGCGTGTAAATTGAAAAAGTTTCCAATACTTCAACATTCAAATTTTAGGAGCATCTTTTAAATACAAGAATATTATTTTAATCTGCAACTTAAGTTTAATTGATCTTTATGGCAGGCTGAAAAACTGTTAACAAATTCAATTCATTTTCAAGTTTCTATGATATTTTTTTGAAACATGCCTTTTTCTTATTTCGAATTATAAAAAAGTATTAAAAAAAACTTAACTTATTACATTTAAGTAGTTAACAATACAAAACATGCTTTAATGGTTTTAAGTCTCCAATGTTGAATTTTCTCTAAAAAAAGAAACAAACTAAAAATGGCAACTGGTGTCCAGCAGTCCCATGTAGGAAATAAAAAAAAGTACAAAAAATCTGACTTCCACAACCATCAACCCAAACAAATAATATGGCTCAAAATATAACAAGATTTAAAACTTTTATAAAACTACAAACAGTATTCATCTTAAAAAATGTCAATAAAATGGATGCACTTCCTTAAAAAACTGGTCAAATGTACAAAACCACCATCGATTACATCAGAATGATCTGCTAAACAATCTACATATGTGCTACTATTGTTAAAAAGCAATTTTATAGGAATATTAAATTCTTTTTTTTTAATTCATTGTACAATTTTTATTATTTTTTTAATTAATCTTTTTATAATTTTTTACTTTAGACACTTTCTATTTTAATTTTTTTTAATCATAATTTTTTATAAAATTCATTTCATTTGATTATAATTTTTCTCTACGTGTATGTAAAATAAAGCAAATCATTCTGATATGATCGACGACATATTTTTATTTATGCTCTTAAATTAAAAAAAAAAATTTAAAAGAAAAAATAGTATTTTTTTGCATATTTTGGCCTCTATAATTTGCATAAGATGTGTGCACCAATGTTTTTGCATAAACATTTACATTCTAAATCAAAATATGAGACATTCTATGTCATGGGTTATGGGATAATTATAAATGGAAATGCTATAAAATTAATATCATAATTTTTTTTTAAGACAGTTTGTTGCATCATAATCTTACAATACTTTACGTAAAATTTATCACTAAAAAAAGTGCATATTTTTAAAATGATCGACAACAAAAATAAGATTTCAACATCGAGTGAATGGTTAAAATATTAATCATATATGAAGGGATGGGTTTTGTTTTTTTTTTTAAATGAACACATTGAGATTTAAATGTAAAATGCCCCATTTGAAATAAAATAAAAAACAGTAAAATATGATTATCAAATAAAAAATGTTAATTGGCAGTGTTAAGAAGTTTGATTTTTTTTTATGAGAAATATGCCATGTTAAATATTTGAGTAAAATAACATAAACTGAATTAGTGAACACAAAAAAGATTCATCATTACAATAGCAGCATTAAAACTATGCAAAAAATTAATATCTCACAATCAGAGGCTAAGAACTACACTTGAGATCATATTCCATTAAAATAAAAAGCACTGGTTAAAATATAAAATATACTTCATTATTTTGTAATACATCTTTAAAGTGAAGAGTTACCTTCCTTATTGAAATAAAATGAAATATCAAAATTTTCAATAAGGTACTTGACACTAGTACTAAATAAGATTTTTAAAGTACAATATGAAGTGAAGGACTCATTTAAAATAGATGTCAATTTTCTGAAATGCATGTATTCAAATAAAAAATTCCATTATTTAACTGTCAATTGAAGGAAGTAGATCACAAATTTGCTAAAGAATAACTTAACAGCTTATGTTGCCGATATTGTCAAACATGGCATGCATCTGCCTTGTTTTGCGACATCTTGCTTGTTGCTGATGAGAAATTTGTTCTTTCTATGCAAGAATACTTTTTACTGAGATTTTAAGGTCATTTCAAATACTTTACAAAAAACAAGATGCATTACAAAATAAATTTATATGAATTCAGTTGGGAAAGCATTAAATATATTTAATATATGGTATATTTTTGCTAATAACAAGAGACCGATTTAAAATCTTACAAGTAGCTTAAAATAAGACTTTGCTAATAAAGAATCTTCAAACTATTTTGAAATAGTGTTGTGGTGCACCTTTTTTCGTCGAACATAGTCCCCTTGTCAAAAAGGATTTCATGGTATAATATACATTTCTTTATTCGAGAACTATTCACCCACATGACCCATTTTGTCTAATGCTTCTTTAGCCAAATGCATAAAAAAAATCCTATTAAAGCTTTTCCCACTGGTTTGGCCCACAAGAATAAAATAATGGACGAATAAGCAAATTTTATAAGTTTATATCCCCAATAAGTTATCTAGAGGAACATATAAATATTCAATATCTATCCCTTTGTAAAGAAAATCTTTAATTAATTTGTAAAAAAAAAATCTTTCTTAGCTAAATTATGAAATTGAATTCAGTTCAAAAATGACCTTTCAGAATACAATTTTAGATTTGTTTGTATATTTTTAGAATTGTATCTTCAGTTGTATTTTTAAATTATGGTATATGATAGTGGAATGGCCCTTTGGAAGGATTCATCATGCACATGTACAAATTATTAGAACATAATCAAATTGACAAAAAAAATCACATGATATATTTACTGACAAGACATTGGATTTCTAATTGACAATCTGGTCTTTGGTGTCAGTCAACGAGATTAACAGTTTAACATAACAAAACCCGTCATATTTTGTTCACGGTTAGCACTTTTAATTGGTAAAATACAAGTAAAACTAAAAACACCTCTTGTTCTGAACACATCAAGAATATTCCAATATTTGTTGAACACACTGTGGTTATATGTCCATTTTAATCTCCTTTTTAAAAGAGTTATTGCCCTTTTATATACAGAGCCTAAATAAGAATTGGCACATGTTGTTTTACGGTATAACGAAAATGTGGAAGACTTCCAATATGAATAATACAAGAATGAAACGATCGCTGCCTAGTCTGAAATGAGACACAGTTGTCTGTTTCCATGGAGACTGTCTCCATGGCAACAACTGTCAATGATATGATCAATGTGTACAATACTGGTCAGTATCTTGATTATTCTCATTTACGTTGCTCGATTCAACTCACTTGGTCCTCTTCCTAGTTCATGAATATTCATCATTGATGGTTTTTGAATTTACATATTACACTGGATAATTTTCATTATTCAATCACATAATTAATTATTTGTGTAATCATTTTCATTTTTGGTTCGTGTAATGATTTTTCGTTATTTATCCAGAATCACGAGGATTCTGATCCTGTACTGTTACTAGTTACATCATAATTACTTGAGCTACGAGACATTGATGAATATGGGTTGTCTGACATACTGGTAGGACTTTCTAATGGTTCTAAATCTAAATATTCCTGAAAAATTCAATATAAACAATACTAAAATATGGAGAAATGTCTCATCAGAACAAACAATAGTTTTTTCTTGTCAAAAGAGCATACACAAATATATATTTCTATTTAGAATAAAGCAACAATTAATCTTGACAAAACTTTGGAATTCTTCTTGAAAAGAACAATTGAATACATAAATCTTCATCAGTAAAGGTATCTTTTTTTAAGAGCCAAGATCACCAATTTTTAAGAGTCAAGGTAACTTTTTCGCAGACATCACAATGATAATGCAGTAATCAAATGGCAATGTTTTTTTTTTGCACAAATAATTTTATGTCAAACTATACTTTGGGAAAGAGATTACTTGAATTAATTCTATGGGTAATGTTCCCCATAGTGCCATAAGGATGATTTCAAGAATAAAGATATGAAAAAGAAAGGAAATGGGGTAAATGTCAAGGAGACAACATCCCATATCCAGGTTAAAACGACCCAAAACAAAGCATCTAGGGGTCACTGTACGGTCTTCAACACAGTGAGGAACCTCACACCATAAAGCAAGCCCTAAATGGCCCCAAAAAGGTAAAAAGTGAATAAATCAATGGAAACAAACCACATCCAATAACCCAAATATCAAGAAACTAAAATTTCATAAGAAGACACGGACAAGCCAGTCACCAACATATTCCTGACTTGGGACAGGCGCAAAATTTGTGGTGGGGTTAAACTCGTTTTCTTGGATCCAAACCCTCCCCCTATGTGTGGTGAATGGCTAAAAAATAAATACACAAAAAGACTCACAGTAAAAATCAAACTAGAAAAAAGTCCAACTTATCAAGACGAGTACCCTTACAATGAATACATAAAACATGAAAACAATACACACAGGTACTGTCCGGACAAATGCTCGCAGTTACTGACAGCTACCTAAGGACATAATTTCCGTTGACTAAGATATCAAGCCTTCTTACATATGAAACTTCCATTGAAATACTTCTAAATAGATTTGGTATAACAACATCATTAATTATGAAAGAAGAACATGATATTGTGCAATGCCAAATACTGCCAATATGAAAAATTGTTTAAATTTAGTTATGGTGTAAAGCGTTTAGAAGATGATCAATGTCTTTGCCAACAAAAACCAAAAGTAAAGACTTAACAACAATACTGTATTTATATCCTTTATGAATTAGTTTGTTCAACGGGTTAAAAAGTTTGGAAGGACAATTTTTGAATTTATGCGCTTTGTAAATGATATTGCCATAGAAGTTTGGATGTGAAATGTTTACATTTTATCAAGTACAAATCGTAATGTATCTTTTTACTTATAAAAACTTTCTAATTTTTTAGTTTTCTGAATAATTTATGTTAGGAAAGCCAGTAAACCTTCCTGCTTTGATGTAAGTATATGAAAAAATAAACCAATTACTTACCTCTCCTCTGTTTGCCATAGACGTCAGTATCTTATCAAGTTCATTTACTAAAGCATTAAAAGAAGGACGCCCTGATGGGTATTCATGCCAACAATGCTGAATCATTCTATTTATTTCGTCAGAAGCATATGGTGGTTTCTCCATTCTGTGTCCCTCTTTTAGTAATTCAAATAACCGCTCTACAGGCACAGAAGGATAAGGATTTCCACCCAAAGTAAATATTTCCCAAAGCAATACTCCATAAGACCACCTGAAACATAACAAACATGATCAATTCTAAGAGCACAACACTTAAAAAAATTTTTAGGTAATCAATAACAAATTCTATATCTTATTGCCCGTTAAAGAATTTTATACTTTATTTTTTTTGTTCTTTGTTAATGATATTTTTTTTAAAAGTATATCATAAAGCTTTAATTTTATCATGGCAAAACTGTAGGTAATTTATATATATATATTCTTTTTACTTACACATCACTTTTGGATGTGTATCGTCTGTCGAACAAGGCTTCAGGTGCCATCCATTTAACTGGTAATCTTCCCTAAAAAAGATAAAACATTATTTAAAAAAAAAAAATCCTTTTTTTTTCATTATATGCTCCATAGATGATATATGCTTGAAAGATGATAAGATAATATATGCTCGATAGATGATAAGACGATATATGCTCAATAGATCATAAGACGAGTTTCAGTATCCAACCTATGCCACATATGTCCATCAAAACTGACCAAAACAAAAACTTCAAAACCAACCAAAGGTAAAGTTCTTTGTAATGTAATACTTTCTACAATGTAACATGATGAATTTGGAGCCAGGAATTCTAAATACAGGAACTTGCAAATTGCCCAATGACAAATGTCTCACCACGGCACACATCTAAATACATGTAACAATTATTTGTAAAAGAATATGATGAAGTGAACCTTAATTTTTTAATGCCTCCAATTCAGAGTTTCAATAAAATCAAAACAATTATGCCTTAACTTTTTGGTGTTTTCACCTATGATATTGTGTTATTTACTCTCAAGGACAATCAAAATATTTTTGGTGTGTCTTTATCCCATACTGTGTCTGGAATGGCAGTTATTTTCCAAAACCACTTGAAATTACCAATGGTCTTTATTTTGCTGATATGTGACAGGAGCTATGTGTGGAGCAGATCCAGCACACCTTTTGATACCTCCAATTTTGTGGCGTTCTTGTTCTTGTTTATTAATTATACATGTATTTTTGTCATGTTGTCTGTGTTTAAGTTGCACCTGAATTGGCATGTTTTTGGATTTTTAAAATTTGTTATTGCTTTTCTGCTTTTTTGTTTAATAGGTATTCATTTGCCATTGAATTTGACTGGGCAAACTTGTTGCAATGTACTAGAACTGTACATGAGTAGTGTTTACAGCATTTTGCCTTGTTCAATTATGTTTAAACTAAACCCTTTAATACTTACATCTCCTGTCTTTTTATAGTAATCAAGATTGGTAAGATTTCTCGTCAACCCAAAATCAGCAATCTTTAGTACATAATCTTCCGCTACTAATACATTCCTGGCAGCCAAATCTCTATGGATACACTGAAAGTAGAAGAATTCTTTAAATATCTAGTATTAAATTAATATGTTAAAGAAGTGGGACTTGGTAAATATTTTCATCAATGCAGAGAACCGGATTTTTTTAGGCTGTCATGCATTTTGTAAAACATATATTTGACAACCCTCTGTTTATGAATAAGATCAGTAAAAAAAGGTTTACTGATAAATACAATGCTTGGTCTCGGCCAAGCTTAAAACTCTTGAATAAATAATTTTCTTGTTGTACGTCTGATGCTACTTCAAGATGAAAAACCACAAGTAAACAATACAGGCATTGGTAATTCCTGTGTATTAACCTGTAAGTATTTTGACATGTGTACATACTGTATATCGGGTTATTTTTGTGATTTTGGTGTAAAACAGGCCAGTGAAAATTTCACTAACTTTATAATTCGCATTTTAATACTCAATCTAATGCATCTGAAAGGGCAGTGAAATTTTCGCAAGGGCTAAAATTCGTGTATGGTTGGCTACCGCAAACAGTGAAAATTAGACACACAGGAAAAAATCCCAATATACTGTATACTGATTATCATGTGAACCAACTTATTATCAAAGAAAGTATTACCTTCAATCAAAACTTCCATGTTATTTTCAAAGCAAACAATGTTTTGGTTATATAAAGAACACTGTTTAAAACATGATGGAATATGTTCGCAACCATTAAACTCTAGAGTGGAGAAATAAACATATTGCTCAAGAATCAAATTGATGTTCTACAATGAAAACAAGTGTGGATCATTTGAAAGGCAATACCAAGTCCCCTACTGGTAGAACAAGGCTTTGTTACACCTTGTAAAATATTAAAAAAAAAGTTTTCTGAGTCAATGGCATATACCTCTGTCAAAAGTCAGTGGACTGGAACCAAGCTCGAACTTTATCTGTAACTCATGGACCTAAAGTCCTCTTTGGCTTTCCCAGGTAAGGGACTTGTAACCATTCTCATAAGCTACCTTTTAGCAATCATTCCATAAAAGTAGTAGATTTTCAGCAGTACATGTTCATACAAGTATATTTATTTACCTGTCTAGAAGCTAAATATTCCATCCCTCTGGCAATCTGATAAGCAAAGGATATTAAATCTTTCTCAGTTAGAGGTTTATCAGAAGTCTTTTCCAACCCAGGCTTCTCGTATCCTGTAGAGTTAGGAGGCCGTCTTGATCGCAGAAAATCTCGTAGATCTCCATGAGGAGCAAATTCAACCACCACATATAAAGGACCTTAAATTATAAAGTCGATACAGTATAATATATATGTAAAAGTCAAATATTCTCTGTAAATGTTAAGATATTTATTTTATCAACTACTATGACTGTCTTATTCATTATCTTTCCACAGTAATACAAATAAATTACCAGGGTAATACACAAGACGTTACAAGTGAAAGAGAACAATCCTGCTAAGCATGCAATGACAGACCTTAATACGGTGGATACCAGTGCCAGTTTTCTTCTCTGCTGGGAGATGCCATTATGTTCATAATGCTAATTAAAACAGCAAAGCCTTTTTTTATGTAAGATTTCATGACTATATTATAAATTTAAAGTATGTTACTTTAAGACTGATCTGATGTACATTGTATCTATTACTATCCTTTTCTGCATAAAGATATACAAAATTATATATATGTTTCAATCAGACTCTTTACAACTACAATAAGCATGCTTTATACTGCTAGGCGATGGTGCTGTCAACTGCGTATTATTATAATTATTTACTTAAGTTCAAATATAGTAAATCTCATAGAAATTTCACTTGTTTGACATCTCAAGGAACGCCATAAATTTTCCAGTTTTTTTTTTTTCAATTTTCTATTTAATTCTACAATAGACAAAAGAATAAATAATTGAACTGACTTCAAATTTTACTCTTATATAGACTCGATTATGAGGAAGGAAGCTACAAAAATTCTAGAATATTCATTAAAATAATATTAAAATTAAGACTAAATTCAGGAATAAGGAAATTCCTTCATTTTTGTCTGGAACCACGGAAAGGTACCCCTGTTGTTGTTTTTTTTATATACCTGCTTACCATTTTGTGTACAGCACCCCAATAAGTTGATTATATTTTTGTGGCTACCGATCAACTTCATGACTTCCATTTCTTGTATCAGATCTGTTAACTCTTTATCTGTAGCATCCTCTGTAAATAAAAATGTTAAGGATGGTCACTCATCAAGTTTATTATATCAAGGATTTGCAATTATTATTTTTATTTGCCAGAATATGGATCACACATCATTTTAAGCAAAAAATATTGATAGGTCAGTGTGGTCGTTTTTGAGATTTAAACGCCTGAAATTTTGGCGGAAAACCAAACTTTTCTTTGACTTTTCATTCACTTTGCATTAAGGTAATCAACCTTTGAAATGCAAAGGATGAATATCAAGAATCTCATCAAAATTTGTCAGAAGCCTATTGAAGATGTGTACTATCATATTTTGAAAAGAAAAGTGGAAATCAGTGTGCAAAATTTTCTAATACATCATAATCGATAAAATAAGAGAATTCCGAAAGTCAGAGACAGTTTCAAAAACCTGAGGAGTGACCATCCTTAAATATTACAGTTATTCCAGAAGATGGCATGTGTTGTGTAGAAAACACTTAAACATACCAACAATCAAGTGTAAAACAACAGGACATAATTTTCTGTCCTCTTGGCATATAATATTTTTGGCTTTATCCTCAAATAAATTGATTTTAAATTTTTATGAAATAAATAAAAAATACGCAGAAAATAGTTCATTCAGTATAAAATGTTACCTTTAAGCATTTTCACAGCTACTGTTGTTAAACTAGCTTTGTTCAAACCAGTTGCCTCCCCTTTCATCACAAGACCAAATGCTCCTTCACCAAGAGGCTTTCCAAGAACTAACCTGTAAAGAATTAAATTAAGCTTTTAAAAATATTTCTTAGGAAGAAATGCTGAAAAAAGTTTATGTGATCCATTAACATAATTTTATCTCCATGTTTCGGTGTAAAGAGAATAAGTGTAAGTTCTCTCTAGAAAATAAAGGCAACAGAGATGAAGCTAGAGTTAATTTCAACCCTGATACCCCAGTGATTTATTAAATTTTCATGATATCCAGTGTAGAATTAGCGGTTTACTTGCAAGTGTAGTTACCAAATCTCTTAAATAGTATTATGATAAGAAATAAACATACAGTCAAACGTCGATGGCTCGAACAACTAAGGGANATGAAATCAGTTCGAGCCAAAGGGGTGTTCTAGATATCGAGGTCAAACTATGTTAACATTCCAACCAAGGAACCACAAAAAGGGTTTGAGGCATCAATGGCGTTCGAGTTATTGCAGTTCGAGCAATCAAAGTTCTACTGTATAAAAATATTTCTTGTAAAACATGATGAAACAAAATAATTGAACAACTGTATCCTTCATCTTAATGTCATTCAACAATTACATGTAGAAAGTGATTCAAGCCTTTAAGCAAAACACAAATGTAGGCTCCTAGCAGGGCCATAAAAATATTATTTAAATAACTGACCAAAGTACTTATACGCTTCTGTTAAACCCTCGGATATAATGATCGTCTTCCAAAAGGATACAAACACATTTGAAAAATATTCATGGGACAGAGCTATCGTTCTTCTTAATAAGATATAGATGAAGACTTACTTATCACGGGCAATTTCCCACTGTTTATCGAGAGGTAAATCATATTCTGACATTGTCAAATCTGATGATAATCGTCTCCTGGGTCCAGGTTCAATTCTAATGGTGGGTACAACAAGTGGTTGATGTCCATCGTAAGATTTGTCAGGATAGTAGATTTCATTCTGTAAAATTTGGAAAAAATTTGTCAATTAAATCTATAGCATTTTTTCCAACATGATCTTAAAATTGTACATATCTTAATACAACAAAAACAAAAATCTCCCTAAAAAGTATCAACTTATATAGGTGTGTAGCGATATCCTTTTGCAAAAAATCTGTTCATTTAACTATTTTGGTCATGTGTTTAGTTATAATTTATTTAAAAAAAAACAACTAAAAGTAGAGTCAAAGCAATTGACCTCAATAGTAGCACACCAAGATCAGCATGATGTTTGACATTTCACTGACTTTTACAGAATTATCTCCCTTCTTTAGTAATAAAATATCACTCACCGGCCTCATCACAATAACCCGTTTCACACTTCTGTATTTTCCAACCTGAGCCCGTTTGTATTTTCGGTAACATAAAATGACAAGCAGAACCATTATGATGACAATAACAGAAGCTACACCAGCGACAACATAAATTATCAATTCTTTCCCAGTGTTCTCTGCAGATGTACTTCTTCCTGCTTTGGGCAATAATGGGTCATCATCAGGTACAACTAACAAATAAATTATCATATTAGTATCTAATTATATAAATCTGAAATATTAATTAAAACCAAAACTAGTTTGACGGTTGTAGAGACATTTTAAATCAGCAAATTCAATCCATACTTTCACAGGAACAAGTATTACCATCAAGAATTTTCAAGAAATATGTATTTTTATTATATAGTTGTCTTAATTTTACACTATATTTGCAACGGAATCATAAGAAGTCAATAAATAAACGTATTCACCTACTGGAGTGATATTCACTTCATGACGTCATCATGTGTTAAACTATATAATA
>MJUU01029638.1:0-29583 GCA_002080025.1 Modiolus philippinarum
CCCCCCCCCCCCTAACCCTTAGTCATATAGAACATATTGAATCTTTGTATTTGTATTATGACCCCATTTTTGTCATTTTCAGCTGATGTGACATTGACAAGGATGTTTCTATGTCCACCTCCAGGTAGGTGCTTTCTTCCTACTTTCATTTTCACCCGTAAGTCCAAATGGAAATACTTGCTGTTCAATCGGCGATCGTTTTTCTGCCCGCTTTATGTTCTATGTACCTGTGCAATTCATGATAAATCCAATTCCTGTTGCAGGCCATCAGGCCTATGGGGAACAAAGTTCTATTTCATGAACATTGTGTTTCATATCAAAAAACTTAAAGCATTTAAACGTAAAGATGACAATACATCATTCTGAAACAGTTATATTTTATCCGACATGGAGCATTATCTATGGTCAAGTATTATTAATAATGTCAGAGAATTAGATTTGGGGCAGGTGTTCACACTTTGTGCAGACGTTCACCCAAAATGGTGGGTTTCACAGTTATGTGGTGGAAGTAACATCATATGTCATGGCCGGCTTTAACAATGAAAACTGTAGTTACTGTAGACAGTCAGTCGTGTGAACCTCTTTGAACTGTCGTATACATATTGTTTTTTTTTTTTTTTTTCAGCAGAAGATAAGAAGAAAGGCAATAAGTTGTGTAAGTCTGTCTATTTAAAGGAAAAGGTGCAACGTTTAAATTACTTCGTTTCTGGCGCTGCTGTTGATAATTATGTCTTCCTCCACCTTGTCAAGGGGAACACATATTGTTCTTTTCTTTTTACGTCTGTTGTCCATCTGTCAGTCTGTCAGTCACAAATTCTGTGGGCGCCTATTCTACTGCTTCTTTCATCTCATTTCAATCAATGTTCACAGGTTTTTTTAACATTTTGGGTAATGGTGCATATTGTATCGTCGGATTTATCGGGTTGTTTACTATCATTTTTACAATTCAGTTTGTGGACGACAATTCTCCTACCAAATTCAACAGACCTAACACTTCACTTTATAGGATTATTGAACATGATGTCTATGTTTGCTTATCGTCTATCTGCATTGATCACATATGTATTGTATTGGTAAAGCCACGTTGTGAATTAGAATTTTACAAATTTACATTTGTGGACGCAAATTCTCCTGTATCTTTCATCTGATTTCAATCAAACTTCACAGCAATGTTTACCACTGTGCCTACTTTCGTATATCAACTTACCTGGATCAGTCGGTAATTTCTGTTTGAGTAATGCTCATTTATACTCAGATTTCTGTGGAATTACATTTTGGGTTAGGTTTTGTTATACTTCTGTCATCGAATTTCAACCAAACTTAACAGCTTCCTGGAACATCACACCTAATTGTGTAACTGTCTCGTCTATTTGGCAGGCCAACTTTTAAGACAGTTCACAACCTGTTGTTACTTTCATTGTTTATTTCCATTATTCTGTGTTCTCTACTTCTCCTCATTTGCAATCGGATTTCAACCAAATTTTATATTATTGTAGGCCATCATTCTTAATTTTGCATGTCGTTTCCTTTGACCGATTGACCGATATTTCGGGCTTTTATGCCGTTTTCTTAGTTAGAAATTTGTGGAAATAACTGCTTCTGAAATTAATTATTTCAGTTCGTTATGCACCAACAAAACATGGTTTGAACACAGCGTCGACAAGGGAAACCATACACCACTACAACAATTTTTCTATTTGTACATATCCAGGCATGATAACTTTTGTACAGAAAGTGTTGACAGGAGGCATGCATTACAATTGATAAACATGAATTGCAATTGACATGGAAGTTTCACATGTATACAAACTTCCATGCTACTGATAGTACAAGCGTTGACAAAATAACTTCCAGTACTGTTTGTCATAATTTAATTCGCATAATTTGTTATCTATGAATTTAACACCCTGTATATATTATTTTGGCAGCGTTCACCCCAGAGCAGAACAATTTTCTGAAGGAGTATGCACAGAAAAGTGGATGGAGGGGTGACGAGATGACGGCAATGTCCCTTCTCCGTACAGGGCAGAAGAAGGGCTTATTTAAGCCCGGTGAAATATCTGTCAAAAGTATCAAAGAAAAGATCAAGAACCTGGCCAAAAAGTAAGTGTATTGACTGTTGTAATAGTACACAATTATACTTGGAAGGTATATTTGATTTAGGTAACTTCATCGGTGGCTTTTCAGTATATAACAACTGATGCATGTTATTTCTGTACCACGCTATCTCTAATTGGAAGTGCATCTTGAAGAAAGAGAAAATGTTAGGCAAGGTCTGTTTCCTGTCTTATCAAACTCATTTTATAGTATATTATGTATCTACTTTTATCATTTCAGGACCAGACACCAGAAGAGCAAAGAACAAGAGTAAGTCCATATTCTGTGTTCCACATTACATTGTTTCTGTGAAATGGGCATGTGGTGACTTTTGTCTTCCGTCTTTTGGTGTTCTTGATTTTGCCTTGTCTCTGTATCTTGATTTGTGTAATTTTGTGTTTTGTTCCTTCGGTATTCTACTGCCGTTTTTCTGAACATTTCAACTAAAATCTTCAGCATTTGTACGGACAAAACAATAATGAAGGGTGAGCACAAAAAAAAACTGTTAACAAATAAAATGAGTAAAAAAATTTCAAACATATTTCCAGCAACGTGAACACGAAAACACAAAGTGGAAGAGTATGGATACAATAGTTACAAATACGTAATGACATACAGATGTACCCAAACCGCGCTATGAAAAATGTTGGTATGATAGGGGGCATTTGTAGTGTTACATCTCCTGTTTCAGACGCAACAATCGCTGTTATTTTGATGTCAATTTAGGGGATCCAATGGAGGAAAACACAAATTGAAGTATAAATGATATATTGTAATCACTTGGCCTCCGCCGTTTGTCGTTCGTCCCCCTATTCACTTTCTATTCATTTCCATACATTGATCGTAGGTATCTAATACACAAAAACAATGTCAGCAGTGCGAAACATAATTTCACACAGAACCAAATCAGACAGCATTTTCATTATCAACTACTTCTTCACGATTTACTCAAATACAACTCCATTCCGATGTGACATGTACGTCATGGTTGTGAACAGGTTGTTCAACGATGTTTAACTGCATTAACATACAGGTCCAACAGCACAGAAACAACCGTAACATATGTACTCTGGCATAATATTTGATATTCTTTTCCGCATATACCCTAATCCTAAATGTAGAACCAGGTTTCCTAGGACGACTGTAGAGCAGTTTCTCATTTCGATCCCTCAAGAAATTGGCCTACAGTGTAAAAGATAGTTCCACATTGGACTAATCGGGAAACCTTGCTGTAAGATTCTGTTTTGCAAACAATTTCAGAGTTCAGGGTTACCACTCCACCAAATGATCATGTTTGAAGTTGTGTATCCATTTCTTTGAGTCTGTTACTATAAACCACATTTACGCTTTCTCAGAAATACTATTATGACTTTTACAACCACACCGGTAATAACATGTCCTAACCTTTCCCACATATGCCATCTTAATTGTAGTACACTTATATTGCAGGAACACTTCTTTATACATTGCCTTGACATTGCTGCTCTTGGCCAAATTTTTTTTAGACATGGCTATCACATTTTTTTACATGGCCATACATTTTCTCTAGCTCAGTGGTAAAAATTATTTGTAGAATGGTAGGGAACTGTTTTACATGCTATTCCGTGAACATGTGTTACACGAGGAGGACATACCTGTAATGGGACAGTAAATCGTATTCATGAATTACTCATGTAATTGTTCTTAATAACTATTTCAAGACCTCGTGTTTCTTCGAAATGGGGTTGCTAGATATGAATGTCACATGACAGACAACACAAACATTACAAAAGGGGAATGCTACTTTCCCAATCACAGAACAGAAAAGCATTAACCAAGCTAACTGTATTTTGAAAGAACGAATAACAATGTAACATAAAGGGTCATCATCGCATTAATTTATGTTTGTTTTTTTTTACATAGGGAGAAGAAGATGTAGGAGATAAGGACACTGAAGGGAACAGTTCCTAACGCTGTGTACATATAGAACAGGAAGTTCCAAAGAATAAACAATAACATGATATCTGTTAATGAAACTGTGGCTCTATTTGTCTTACTTTTTTTATGATCATGAAATAAATAGTATTTGACAGTTATTGTGCTCACTTTTTGTCTCGCCCGCGACAATAGTCGCGAAAGCCAGACATAGGCGTGCCAAGTATGACGGCGACAGCGAAGGCGACGGCGACGGCGGTAACCTTGACTATATTACAGGATATTTTGAAAAACCATTTGATGAAGGAACATGTTTTTTGGTTCAGTGGTAGTACTAAGCAAGTGCTACCTGAGGGACATAAAATCATGCCACCTTGACCTCAATTGCACGGTCCAGTGACCACGTTAACTTCCTCTGATTAGATCCATATCTCAATAATTATAAGTGGTAGGTGAATGATATTTGGTATATCGGATGGTCTTGAGTAGTACATGTCAGTCTGGCATATGACTTTTGTCCTTGACTTCAATTTAACGATTTAGTGACCACGTTAAGTTTCCTTCAATAGATCCATATCTCAATAACTATAACAGGTAGGTCAATGATATTTGGAATATAGGATGTTCTTGAGTTTTACATGTCAGTCTGGCTTATGCCTTTTGTCCTTGACCTCAATTTCACGGTCTAGTGACCATGATTACTTTCTCTGAGTAGATGCATATTTCAATGACTACAAGTGATAGGTCAATGATGTTTTGTATATGAGTTGGTCTGGACTACTACATTACAGTCTGTCATATGACTTTTGTCCTTGACCTCAAGTTCACGGTCTATATACCACATTACGTTTCTCTGATGAAATCAAGTTATCAATAACTGGAGGTTGTAGGTCATTAATATTAAGATTCGACATTGGTATTGAGTAGTACATGTCAGTCTGGCATATGGCTTTTGTTCTTGACCTCAATGTTACAGTCAAGTGCGCATGCTAAGTTTGTCAGATCAGTTCCATTTCTCAATAACTATAAGTGGTAGCTCCGTCATATTTATTATGTAGGTTGGTCTTCGGTAGTACATGCCGGTTTGGCAAAGGCATGTTGTCCTTGCCTTCAATTTCATGGTAAAGTGAAGAAAAGTAAATGCTTCTGATTATAATAAATTATAAATTACTGTAAGTGGTAAAGTACAAATATTTGGCTTGTAGGTTGCTCTTGAGATGTACATGACTTTTTAAGCGACAACCAAAGATGTATTAGGGTCCACAATTGTTTATTTATTTGTCTCTCTTTCCGGCTCCTTGCTTCAGTCACCTTTCTCCTTCTGAAGGTTTCCATGTATTGCATAGAAGGTGTAGGAAAACAACCCATACCGCAATTATTGATATCATAAACACGAGGAAAATGACTAAGGTCCACTCAAATGACAGGTAGTACCGAATGAAGTGGCAAATGGACTCTCAAGGACAGGATATAATCATGAACATGTTCATAGTATCTTCAAATATATGGTAAACCAGATATTAGAAAAAAGGTTTCGTCCTGTGCAAGTAACATATGCCGTTAGTATGGAAACAGATGATATAAATGATTCTAACGCACAAAACACCAACAATAGATGTTTCTGAACATCCTCTTTAAGCATATGGCCATTTAGACAACTGACGTATCATAAGTGCAGATAAAATTCTAACGAAATCCATAAATCGAAAGGTTTGCAATCAGTGATTGATAAGAAATTCAAAAGAATATTAAAAGAGAGCAACATCAAACCACCAAAAGAATCATACCCTGTCTCACACAGACAATATTGCATACAACGCACATACCCATGAAGAAAACGGAAACATGGTTCATAACAGGTTCTCCAGTACAATAGGTTTATTATGGGTCTATAAGTGTACTGGCGTGGGTTTCAATGATATTCTTCATGTTGGAGGTAAATGTAATAGAAACAAACCAGATCTGAAATACTTGTAATGAAGATCCGGTTATCCATATTTCCTATCACGGTGTAGATCTGTCTGTTTTTTTTATTTCTGTTGCTTTTTCCTAACCCTAACCGTTGCCGATGGTGTCCTGTAATTTTAATTTTCGGCCATTGTTCATTTTACGTTTTTCTACTTCGCTTGTCCAGTGTTATCACACTAAATCTTGTAGCCATTACTTTTCTAATATACATAGAAACATATAGTACATTCCAATATATATCTTGACGTTTTCATACACACCGTCAGGCGTTAGGGTGTAATCCTGAATGCACTATGCATTATTCACAGTTCTGATAGGCATCGCACTGCACTGAGGCGGGAATTTTTAAATTAACTTTTGGGGATTGAAGAAACCGAAAATATCATCAGTTGACAAGGAGTGGATTTTATATTTTAAAATTGGAATATTACCAGTCACACATACGAAAGGCAGTCCTTGTGTATCATTTTACAATAATAACATTGATAAAATCATAAACGATTATCGTTTGATTACCGTTGTCGTTGATTTATTCAAAGATTTTTTCTTTCACAACAGCGAGAAGAACCCGTTAATTAACTCGAAGCTGGAATTGAATACAAATCCTTCCTAAGTGTAATGTCGGGTGTTTCAGAACTTTGATCAATGCATTTTGCACTTGAAAGGAACACATTCTCCATATCCAGTCACTTTTGGCGCCACGGGGTCCTACAGGACGCAAACTATGTATCCAAATGTAGGTATGGTACCCTGATACAGCAATAAGGACCCATTTACTTATTGGCTAAATTGTCATTTGGCCAAGGAAAGTATATTATATGGTGATCAGACATGTATTTTTGTCTCCACTGTTTTCGAATACGCGTTGCAGTCATGAATGCTGACGAGTAAGAAATATTTTAGTGGAACATTTCCACAATGTTGTACACACAGTTTTTGCATTAGAAATAAAACTCAAAATCTCGTGAACAATTAATGCGGGTCCAGTAGGGAGTCTTCAACTATAAAATAAACGTTGTGGACACCATCAACAAGTATAAAGAGGTTGTTTTCCGCTTCAACCAACTGTTATGAATTTCAAGTGGAGCACCCGAAAGTGTTGTACCAAGGAGTGCTAGGTTATATATTGTTGACATTGTTTTGATATAGATGACAATTATTGCGAACAACCTAGTGTTGAAGTATTTTCATTTTATATGTTCCTTTTTCCACAAGTAATATTTTGTCCAGACCCTAAATCGTGAAATGAAAGATACTGTATTTTATACTTTCATAAACTATCATACACCTTTTTACTTTATAAAACCAGTAAGGATATAATTTTAATATCTTTGTACACCCGCCGATAGTGCAATTGTTTCCACACAGCTGAAGTGCTCCAAAAAAAAGAGTAACTTACCTGCACAGAAGAAGCAACAGAATGCGCATTACCTTTCCCTAAGCCTCACGGTACACGTAAAAGGTGCAGAATTAGGTAAAAATATTGCCCTGACTATTTACTTTATTGGTTGAATTTATCATTTACAGCTATTTCCCATGCTGTATCATTTCAAGAGCGAAATAATCAATGCAAGGTCACAAGAAACTGTTGTACTAAGGGGTGCTAGGTCATATATTATTGACATTGTTTTGATAGAGATGACAATGATCGTTTACAACCTAGTGTTGAAGTCTTTTCATTTTATATTTTCCTTTCTCCACATCTAACGTTTTGTCCATAACCTAAATCGCCTCTATTAAATATGTCCTGTGATTTGTGCATCAAAGGGAAAACAGTACAGGTAGGTGTAACTTTTGGTTCATTTTCAGCGGCTTAATTGCCATTCGATAGAGGAAAATATATGATATGGCCATCAGACATATACTATTGTATGCTATTGCTCCAAATACCCCTTGCAATCATGAATGCTGACGAGTAATAAAAAATGTAGTGGAGCACCTGCAGATTATTGTACGAACAATGCTTGCAGTAGAAATCAGACTCTAATTCTTGGGAACAAATTATTGTATGTCTAATAGGGAATGTTCAGCTATAAATTAAACGTACTCGACACTATACACCAGTATAAAGAGTGTGTTTTCCATTTTCAAACATATTTCCGGATTTTCAAGTGGAGCACCAGAAACTGTTGTACCAAGGAGTACAAGGTCATATATTATTGAAATAATTTTATATACAGATGACAATGCTTGCCTACAAGTTAGTGTTGCAGTAGTTTCAGTTTGTATATCCGTTTTGGCACCAAAATTTTTTGGTCCATACCCGTAATCGCTTCTATAAAATATAGCACGTGATTTGTGTAGGAAAGACAACACAGTTTAGGTAGGTCTGACTTCTTTTTTTTTAATTTCTATTTCATGATTTGTCATTTGGCAAAGGAGATTGATATTTTATGGTCATCTGACATGTATTTTGGTGTCCACTGTTTCAAAATACGCGTTGCAATCATGAATGCTGACGACTAAGAAATTATTTAGTGGAGCACTTCCAGATTGTTGTACCAACAATTTTTGCAGTAGAAATAAGACTCAAAATCTAGTGAACATTGAATGCGGTTCCCGTAGGGAATCTTAAACTATATAATACATGTTCTGGACACCATCCACAAGTATAAAGAGGTTGTCTTCCGTTTCAACAAACTTATTTTATGATTTTCAAGTGGATCAGCCGGAAGTGTTGTACCAAGGAGTGATATGTTGTATATTGTTGACGTTGTTTTTTGATATAGATGACAATGATTGCTTACAACCTAGTGTTGATGTAGTTTCATTTTATATGTCCGTTTTTCCACAAGTAATATTTTGTCCATACCCTAAAGCATGAAATATAAGATACTGTATTTAATACTTCCATAAACTATCATACACCTGCTTAATTTTTGAAACCAGTAAGGATATAATTTTAATATATTTGTGCACGCACCGATAAGGCAATTGCTTCCACACAGCTGAAGTGCTCCAAGAAAAGAGTAACTTACCTGCACAGAAACAGGAACAGAATGCCGGTTACCTTTCCCTAAGCACTACCGTACATTCAGAAGGTGTAAAATTAGGTAAGATTATTGCCCTGACTAATTACTTTATTGGTTGAATTTATCATTTCGAGCTATTTCCCATACTGTCTCATTTCAAGAGCAAAATAATGAATGCAAGGTCACCCGAAACTGTTGTACTAAGGAGTGGTAGGTTATATATTGTTGACATTGATTTTGATAGAGATGACAATGATTGTTTACAACCTAGTGTTGAAGTAGTTTCATTTTATGTGTTCATTTTTCCACAACTCATGTTCTGTCCATACCCTAAATCGCCTCTATGAAATATGTCATGTGATTTGTAGAACAAGGGGAACACAGTGGAGGTAGGTGTAACTTTGGGTTCATTTTCCTTGGCTTTATTACAATCGGTGCAGGAAAATATATGATATGATCACCAGACATATACTATTGTATGCTATTTTTTATAATACCCCTTGCAATCATGAATGCTGAGGAGTAATAAAAAATTAAGTGGAGCACTTCAAGATTGTTGTACCAACAATGCTTGCAATACAAAAGAGACTGTAATTCCTGCAAACAAATTAATGGAGGTCCAGTAGGGAATGTTCAGCTGTACATTAAACGTACTGGACACTATACACAAGTATAGAAAGGGTGTTGTCCGTTTTCAAAACATATTTTATGATATTCAAGTGGAGCACCAAAAACTGTTGTACAAAAGAGTACAAGGTTATATATTATTCATATTATTTCCAATACAGATGACAAGTATAGCCTACAAGGTAGTGTTGAAGTAGTTTCACTTTGTATATCCGTTTTTCAACAAAAATTTCTTTGTCAATACCCGTAGTCGCCTCTATAAAATATATCACGTGATGTGTGCAGGAAAGACAGCACAGTATAGGTAGGTCTGACTTCTGTTTCAGTTTTATTGGCTGATTTGGCAAAAGAAAATTACATTTTATGGTCACCAGACAGGTATTTTGGTCTCCACTGTTTAAAATTACGCGTTGCAATCACGAATTCTAAAAAGTAATAAATACTTAAGTGGAGCACTTCCAGAATGTTGTACCAACAGTGTTTGCAGTAGAAATAAGACTCAAAATCTAGTGAACAATTAATGCAGTTCCCGTAGGGAATCTAAAACTATATAATAAACGTTCTGCACACCATCCACAAGTGTAAAGACGTAGTTTTGCTTTTCCACAAACATATTTGATGATTTTCAAGTTGACCACCCGAAAGTGTTGTACCAAGGAGTGCTAGGTTATATACTGTTCACATTGTTTTTCATACAGATGACAATGATTGTTTACAACCTAGTGTTGAAGTACTTTCATTTTATGTGTTCCTTTTTCCACAGCTAATGTTTAGTCCATACCCTAAATCGCCTCTATAAAATGTATCATGTGATTTGTGTACCAAAGGGAACACAGTAAAGGTTGGTGTAACTTTTGTATCATTATCGTTGTCTTCATTGCCATTTGGCAGAGGAAAATTTATTGTATGCTTTGTCTGCTATTGTTTCCAATACCCCATGTAATCATAAATGCTGGAGAGTAAAGAAAAAATTAGTGGAGCACTTCCAGATTATTGTACCAACAATGCTTGCAGTAGAAATATGACTACATAAAGTGTCTTGTTAACATGCTGTTACCCATTTCTTTATTTTTGGTTATGTTCAAGTAGTATATATTGAAGGAAGTATGTCATGAATGCGTTTCATCTAACCACTTGTCCCAGTTACCTGAAAAAAGTTGGCATCGTAATGTTCCGTCACAGTTTATCAGGTATATGGGTGGTGTCAAATAATTTCATGTTGTATTGCAGTACCACTGAAGAGATACTGTTATTCAGATGTTCCATGGACGTTACCAACTAGTTTCCAGCAATAAAAAAATATTACAGATTACATTATGGATAACCCAGCTGAAATGGAGAAACTGTTTAAGAAGGTAAATGCATTTTCATCAAAAATTCAATAATGCTGATTTGCAAACATGTACAGGAAGTGAGAACCAAACACTGAATCAAAAACGAAAACTCCAAGAGCAATGGCAACATCGGAAACAACAATGACACGGAGGCACAACATGACTAAGGCACGAAACAGAAAAATGAAGAAACACACACGATGATGAACAACTCAAACCCAATGACAAAGCATGGGGTAGTTCACATGCACGGATAGATTATGCATCTCCTGCTTGTTGTAAGACACCCGCCGTGTTGAACATATTAAATCTCATAGTTCATTAAATTCCGGTAAAGGAAACAACAATAAAGCTTTAAATAGAAAGATCACCGGTAACATGAAAAGCAGATATCACATGGCATTCCACAAGATGGTGATGTTGACCGTAAAACTTTTGGACGGATGGGTTCAAGTTTTGGGTAGCATACCCTTGTTTTAATAGCCTATTTTTCAGCTAATCAGGCTCTATCAAATAAGTAACTGTAACATAGCACAGGGTCTTCCATATCGAATGACATGCGAGATATGTATTCCGTATGCCTAATCTGTAGATTTGTTGCTACAAGAAAAAAGGAAGTTGAGTATTTGAAAATTGAAGTCACTTCGTTTGCCGTACAGCTGAGTTGGAGGTCTGTGTATGTTGTCCATTTTGTCACTTCTTTTCGGATCCACAATTACCTACAATAAATACAAATGAAGACAATGACAATGACTTTTCTTTGTGGTATATACCGATCGTATTCTGTTGTGATATTCAAAACAACGGCAGTAGAATACCGAAGGAACAAAACACAAGATTACTCTTATCAAAGTCCAGAGGCAAGGCCAAAACAAGAACAAAAAAAGACGGAAGACCAAAGACAACACATGCCCACAAAAGTACATAACATTAATGAAAAAAATGCATTGAATACTTTATAGCAATGTAACATTCAAACCTTTTTAATTTTGGACAAGGTTTATTTCATCAGTATTTACTTGGAAGGGATTTTCAAATGTTCCATTGACTTCGACAAACATATCATGTGTTATATTTGCTTTCTTATTAGATGGACAAAGTGCAAGATCTGCTAATCGCCTACGATGAAGAAGGTAACTTTTTTCATAAATACATACACTGAAACCGATATTAACTACTTTGAGAATAATTTAATACCAAAAGAAATGTTAATTTGGTATGTGCATGAGGCCATTTCCCTAACCTATATCGTATAAATGCTAGTCAAGCCAAAACATTCATACCAAAAAAAATACCATTTCAAATGTCATGATTCTAATTAGTACATTTTATTTGAAAGAATTTACATTTCTGTTAAGACGAAAGTGTGATTAATTAAGGATATGGCGGACAAAGTACTTTGAGCAGAGCTAATTATAATTTTATGAAGAGCATGTCCCAAAACCAAACTATTTCTTAGTACAGTGGTTGCCTGTTGTAGGTGATTGTGTTAAGATAGTACAAGCATCAATTGCTTGCTTTGCTATTTTTTTTTTCATCTTGGCAAAAATTTCTGTTCATCAATTGAGATATTGTATACAGTTTTTAATTACAGTACTCATAACATGATTTATTTTTTGCAGTGGGAGACACTGATAGATTTCTGTATCAATTAGGAAACATGGTAAGTTTAGTTATGGATTGGAAACTTCATTTCAGATCATCTGATAAATGATCGGATTTACAAACCACATTCATCGTCATCCCGACTCCGAAACAGAATAGCAATGACAGGTGAATGGATAGTGTTTTTAAGGACCCGCATCGAGATGGGGATGGCATATAGTTTTTACTTTGTCTTTCTGTCTGTCTGTCCGTCTCTTCAGCAACATTTTCTTCCGTCACAGATGTCCCTGGCTGGGTTGGGCTTGTATATGTTGGAATGATTTGAAATTTGTTCACAAGATTTGAAATGAACAATGCATTGTGTAAGAAATTTTCTAGTTTGTAGGGCGCTCACTTGGTGTTTGTCGATACTTTGAATATGTAATACCAGCCAAATTCTCGTCACAAACTTCTTGGCTTCAACTGGAGGATACAATTTGTGAAAAGTGGTCTGAACCTTGAAAATGACAGTAGTATTTAGTAAGCAATTTTCAAGTTTGTCAGGCATCCATATTCTGTTGTACCCTAACCATACCTTGTTTTCACTCTAAACGTAATCTTCTGTCAAAGATTTCTTGGATTCTACTGATGAAAATGAATAGAAATTCGTTCTGAAGCTTGATACTGTGGAGTGTTACCAATTTTCAAGTTTGTGGGGCACCAACTTACGGTTTGATGATACTTTTAATTTTTTACAATAACTCAAATGTTCAGTCATTTCAATTCTATGTACAGGTCCTCACTACCAACTTCACATTTCACAGTTGAAAGGTAAGATAACTGTAATAATTGACAGGCAATAACATATATTTGAATTCATACAAGACAGAGTAAAGGAAAAAAAAATGAATACAAAGCATCCTGCTATTATCATTTTGGATAAAATACATGACCATATCATCAATGTATGCGTCGCCAGCATCAATACCACCTTAAATTCTCTGCATGACATGATTTTGAAGAATTGAAACTTCATCACCTTATTGTGTTCAGTAATGTTCTCTTCTTTTAAAACTGCCCGCATTACAACAAATTGTAATCTACAGGAAATTATCTTACCGGGAAGAGGAGGAACAAAAAATGGGGTTTAAGGAAACGTATATGGTACATTTATATAAGAAGCTAATTTGCATGAACAACATCCCTAACCCTCACGATATTTTTTTCTTTGCTTACAGATGGAAGAATTCTATGAAAACATGATTACGCTCAGGGATATGCAAGGTATGGTTTCATGTAGACTGCACCGAAATGTAGCGTATTTTCATGCTTTGGGCATATTACTTTTTAACAGACATGACGCAATATATATTTTCAAGCAAGCAATTGTTTGTGTACGTGTTGAAGATTTACATATTAATTTAACACATGCTACAAGACGTACTCACCTCCACTTCAATTTGTACTCTTTAAAAGAACACCAGCAACGCAACAGTGTGCAGTAACATCATATACACTTCCGGGATATTGATTACATTGAAAATTTATGCCTGTATCGCGCGTTTACGTTCAACATCATGCATTCAACTTGCTGACATCAGAAAAACACTAACTTACTTATACACTTAGGGTGTTAGTATAATAGCATATTGTTTTATTGATATTTTCTTGACAGGACTTTCACCTGTTTTTAAGCCTTCTCATGACGGTCAATTTTAGTGCATGAGGGATCCACCTAACCTTCCGCAGAAGGAATCAAAGACTTACGAGTTTCATGCCTTATAACATACAACTTTTATTCTACTACAGCCTTTCTGAACTAAACAGAGCGGGACACAAACTCAACCCGCAGGTGTTATAAACTATATTGCTTGTAAAGGTAGTGTAAGCACCTTCACCATTCCGCCATCGAGGCTCGCTATACCAGTTACATCATCAGCAAAGTGCAATACTTGTAAATTACTATCAACCAATGAAAAGTTATTATCAAAAGAATGTGATGTATTACATTTACACATGCCTTTCATTTTTATACTTATTATTGAAATTCAGCTGCATGTTTCATTCATCTATTTGTTTGGTATATTTCAGCGGTATCAGGAGAGCTGCTGCATTCAGTAAGTCTATATTATTTATGTCTTTTCTTTAAGTAATTGCCGATTCACACAGCTACGTCACAGAAACATTCAATTGGAACGTTTCAAAAACATTGTCTTATAATGTACGATGTAGTCTTGCTTTCCTATTTTTGGCCCAGAATGGAGATAATAAGACAAAGAAATACAGGTCAAACTATGACATAATTATAAATACTGTAATGAGAAATCAAAATCCAATAAGACAGTCCTGACATGTAACTGTAACTACTGCAAGCAATAATTGAAATGCCAGTTGGACGTATGAGAAGGAAATGTCGTGACATAAATTTCTTACATTACAGGTTAACCAGGAATTACTACAGCTGACAAAGATTTGGACTGAAATGAATGAAAACTCAGGTAATCATTGTACATGTAACTTGCTCTCGTTTCACTTATTATGTCACTAAAATAATTTACTAAAGGATATGGAGTAAATGAACATGAGACAATAACACATGTAAACTCCTACTGCAATAAATTTTATTCAGCTGTATGGCCTTTTCGGAAATTAATTAATGTCAATTTTGAATAACGGTTAAGCAAATACTTGGAAACTTTACCATTTACTACGAAAAACACAGTCATATGAATCTAAGGCATGGTGTCGTAAACACATCTCTTTGCAAATAATACACGAAAGTATGCTTCTTGCAGGGAACCTCGGCATCAGATTTACCTGTATCAAAAAGCACATGTTCATTTATTCTAACGTACAGCGGCCATAACTTCAACTGTTGATATCATATACTATCATTTTATCATAAAGACAAAAGAGATATATCAGAATAACTGTCATCAAAATATCTTTGCAGGTGTGACCTCCAAGAAAATGGATCTATTTCATTTGCATGTAAGTTATATCATTTCCCTAAACATTTAAAAAGCTCTGTTAATTCCTTTTTCGAAAACACTAACCCTTATACAATAATATATTCAAAACATATATCTGTAAATATTGTATTTCTGTATACAGTTCAACTTGAAAGTACACAACAGATACTAGGAACGTTTTGAGAAGAAGTTTAAATAAAACCAAGGATAACGTTCACGTTAATGATAGAAATAATTTTGTTTTGGGGAATACATGAAGTTTTCCTCGTATGCATTGTGTAATAAGAAAAAGACAAATGATGCGCTCATTCCTGACCATGTATTCATGTTTTCTGTTCCCATTGTAGACACACATGATGCACAAATTTCAGTTCTGTTGTCATTACTACTTTTTAGGTGTACAGAATAATGAAAGACATCGGAAGAAGGATACCAGAAAGACAGGTACATTTAACTGTGGTAGATCTGTATCATTTAGTTATTTTGTACCGCCACAACATAAGAAGGCTAAATGTTCAGAAGTATAATTCTTATCAGCGTGCATTATTTGAGTCTTAAAGCAGGGCAGAGCCATAATCCTGGAATTTGCTTGGCAAACAATATATCTGCTTCTTTCGATTTTTGCATTTTATAAATCCATTACAGTGAACAACCTAACATTGCAGCAAAAGAATGAATATTCAAAGCTCTTTTTGTTTGCACCGGAATGCTTTACTTTTAGTTTTTTCCAATTTCTACGCTATGCTTAAAACATATTGAAACAATCTATTTTGGTCTCGCCTGCGACGAAAGTCGCTGAAAAGCGAGACATAGGTATAGCAATACGGCGTCGGGGCCGGAGTAAAATCTGTTCTAAAACCTTCATAACTTTTCAAGGGTAATACACACAAACACCATCTTTGGTCCACAGCACCACCAAGTGATGACCTTTTCCGCAGCATATATTTTCGATGACCTTGACTTTTTTCATGTTTCAATAAACACACAAACATTGCGACATACTTTCACATTCAAGTCATTTTCTCAGGAACTATAATACCTACACTTGTCATATTTGGTTTATAGTGAGATCAATATGGGTACACGCCAGTCAGACACCTGTCATGCTTCTTCGACCTCATTTCACGGTTCAGTGCCGTTGTTAAATGTTTACATTCAAGTCTGTTTCTCAGCAACGGCAGCCTCTACAAACACAATATTTGTCCTATAGCAAGATTTATTTGGGAATATGCCCGTTTGACATTTGTCATGTGACCTTGACCTCATTTTCACGGCGAAGTGGCCACGTTAAGTTTTTCTCCTTAACTCCATTTCTCAATAACTAGAGGTGGTAGGTTTATAATATATGGTATGTAGGTTGGTCTTGGGTAGTACATGTCAGTCTTGCAGGAGACTTTTGTGCTTGACCTCAATTTCACGGTCTAGTTGCCACGTTCAATTTTTCTGCTCAAGTCCATTTCTCAATAACTAGAAGTGGTAGGTTGATAATATTTGGTATGTAGGTTGGTCTTGGGTAGTACATGTCAGTCTAGCCGGTGACTTTTGTCATTGACCTCAATTTCACGGTCTAGTGGCCACCTTCAGTTTTTGTACTTAAGTCCATTTCTCAATAACTAGAAGTGGTAGGTTGATAATATTTGGTATGTAGGTTGGTCTTGGGTAGTACATGTCAGTCTGGCCGGTGACTTTTGCCATTGACTTCAATTTCACGGTCTAGTGGTCACCTTCAGTTTTTGTACTTAAGTCCATTTCTCAATAACTAGAAGTGGTAGGTTGATCATATTTGGTATGTAGGTTGGTCTTGGGTAGTACATGTCAGTCTGGCCGGTGACTTTTGTCATTGACCTCAATTTCACGGTCTAGTGGCCACCTTCAGGTTTTGTACTTAAGTCCATTTCTCAATAACTAGAAGTGGTAGGTTGATAATATTTGGTATGTAGGTTGGTCTTGGGTAGTACATGTCAGTCTGGCCGGTGACTTTTGTCATTGACCTCAATTTCACGGTCTAGTGGCCACCTTCAGTTTTTGTACTTAAGTCCATTTCTCAGTAACTAGAAGTGGTAGGTTGATAATATTTGGTATGTACGTTGGTCTTGGGTAGTACATGTCAGTCTGGCCGGTGACTTTTGTCATTGACCTCAATTTCACGGTCTAGTGGTCACCTTCAGTTTTTGTACTTAAGTACATTTCTCAATAACTGGAAGTGGTAGGTTGATAATATTTGGTATGTACGTTGGTCTAGCATAGTACATGTCAGTATGGCCGGTGACTTTTGTCATTGACCTCAATTTCACGGTCTAGTGGTCACCTTCATTTTTTGTACTTAAGTCCATTTCTCAATAACTAGAAGTGGTAGGTTGATAATATTTGGTATGTACGTTGGTCTTGGGTAGTACATGTCAGTCTGACCGGTCACTTTTGTCATTGACCTCAATTTCACGGTCTAGTGGTCACCTTCAGTTTCTGTACTTAAGTCCATTTCTCAATAACTAGAAGTGGTAGGTTGATAATATTTGGTATGTACGTTGGTCTTGGGTAGTACATGTCAGTCTGGCAGGTGACTTCTGTCCTTGACCTCAATATCACAGTTTAGTGAGCCTGTTATTTTTTCTGATTAGTTCACGGAGATTTTAACTCAATTTAGAGTCCAGCAGGGACAGGCGAGACATCTTTTAGGGTCATCACTTGTTTACGGTTTACATGTAGTAGGTACAAACATGAAATTGACAATATATTATATTCTTTCAGGATGAATATCTAACTTCTGATAGCAATGAGTATGAGCCAGACCAGTCAGGTATATTAACGATAATTGCATTACGACTTCTCTTCCATGAGAAGAGCTTTAGTAGATGACATGCATATACCTTGCATTAACCGATTCTGTTTGAAACCTTACAATTTCTAGGTGTTTGGAAATTCTGTTAGGCCAGTAAACGCCAGCAACTGACAACTTCATACCGTTTGTGGCCAAAGATCACAAGTCAACAAAAATTGTCACTTTCTGTTACAACACGGCATGACACTTCATACTGTTACTTCCTCCATTTCCATTAGTCATATCAACATAACACATACAATTATTAAGTCGGTTATGAAAACCACAACTACATATAAAGTTGAAAATTAACTATATAGTGTGCATAATGGCCATGCGCACTTCCAAGGGTATTTCATCACTTCCTAACCCGAAAACTATTAACCTTCATGTACCGAGAAAGGTGTTGAAAATGGAATATTTCTACACATTTCGGGAATGCATTTCTGTTATACGATTGTAAAACTCTGTGTGGCGCAGGACAGAGGTACATTGTTTCAGTCAGAAGTGTTCTCAGCTTCCTTGCAATAACTCATTCTGTAAAATATATACATACAAAGACATGGGACCCTAACCCTAGGGTAGAGTAGTAATACTTACCAGATAAATTTACAGTCATTCGCAGCACGAAAAACTGACACATGTTGTTGTACCCCCTATGCGCATAATTACATAGTTTTAACCATAGCCAATGCTTTGCTGTTCTTCTTCATTGAAGATATTTGGACCTTATAATAACAGTACATTTACAAATCCACTATATTTCACTAACCATAACCACTATAAAATATTCATCAATTCCAATGCAGTTGTACTTGCCTTTGCTGCTACCTTACCATCTCTTATGATATCATTTCAGGACACTTAACATTCCCGGAGGATTTATTCTCAACGAAACAAGTTCATTTCACACCCTTGGATACCTTAAATGATACACATTCATGTGCACCTTTCTTCGATGGTATTCTCAGTTTGTCTAGGGAAGGAGATATAGGATTTCTACAGGACAATATCAATCCGTTTTCATGGAAGATTAATAATAAATGCAAATGGATGACGGCAGATAGGTTGAAGGGATTGGACATTCCCATGTTTTCACAAGGTATACCTGCATTTCATGTTCAAAGTTTGCATATGTTCGCAGTCTGGGTTACTTTTCTTCCAGAAAGAACTTTACGACAGAACGCAGCAACATTTGATTTGAAGTACTTCAAAGAACTGCATGACAAGGTATTTGAAATTGCCGTTCCTGCTGCTATAAGAAACATGTCACCATCAAGTAGTATGAGGGTGGTGAATTGCTTGTTGGATGACCCAAAGCCAGAAAAATTTCACATTATTGGACACGAAGCAAGCCTTTTCAGTGCTTCCTTGAACGAGCAAATTGATATCATGAGAGCTTCTGGTGATTTTCCCCCAGGTATTTCCTTCCATTTCTTGGCTGAATCATTTGGACAAGACACGCCGTTAACGGAGCATACCATCAACGCAATCACAGTAAGTTTCAGTAAAATATCTTGAAATTTAAATATGATAATGCATTTTTTGGTCTTATTACATTTGGGATTTCGTTGAAATATGAAAAGTTGGATTGTACTCCGTCATATAAATATGCATGCATATATATGTCAAGGGGTTTTGCCTGAATGAACTGATTACACATGTGAAAATCACTAGGTAACAGTTGGTATTGTAGTATAACCACACAGATTCATAATACATTGTTAAGGTTTGAACAATTCAGGACACCATTGTTTTCTTGAAGGCAATAGCACCAGCAGATATGTGCTGATCTTGTTTGGCCATTCTGATCTAATCACGATTTTAACACAATTTTGTTCACGTTGTGTTAGAGATTCATTTGTATTTCATGATCATTTCTTTCAGGGACGATCAAGACTTGTTCAGTTTATCAAGTTGAAACCAGATAATTACGTTCAAAGATTATCCAAATGTGTTTACCTTGTTCACATCAGACATGATAAAACTGGGATCTTGTCTCATATTAACTAACAAAACTGGTTTTGATCGTTCATGAAAGCAATGCAATTGTAAATCTGCGAATTTCCTGATAACACGTGGTCTGCATGACAAATGGTCAAGCAGATTAAATGAAAGACGCAGATGCAAATGAAGAAGTGGTCATTTCCATTAAAGTGCAATATCTTTTAAATTGGTTTTGAATCCGGAAATTGTAATCTTTTATTTTGAAATTTATGTTGACATATACAATATCTAGTCATACTTATCATTGTAGTGTATTCATATTTCATACCTAATTTATTATTTAAACACTTACTTTCATTCAGTTCATATAGATTTCAATAACGTCAGAATTGTGATTTAGATTTCAAGGCATCCTGATTTGCATAGTACAAATATACAGCGATCAAGAATTTGTTTCTTTTTGGGGGGTATAGCAAAAAACGTGCAATATGCTAATCTGCTTTGAACAATAATCATGAATAGTATTATTTCACTTTGTCATTTCATGCTGAACTGTTAAAATCTGATTTGCAAAATAGCATATTTTAAATTCGGCTCCGTCGGTGGAATTATCACATTGTTTGCCTGGCACAGAGATAGTAATGCTTTTGAGAAACGCGATAACATTTATACAACATAAATTACGTAATTACAGAAAAAATGCACATATTTCAAAAGCATGTAACTATTACTTTTAATCACATTGTAATACATAACAAATGACGCCTTGGTACAACAATTTCTGGTGCTCCATGTGTAAATCACAATATAACATTACACATCTTGAAAACTACCTTTTCATAGTCGTGTAAACGGGCTTCTAAATGCATGACAAAATCGCAGATTTATTACATACACTGCTTTCAAGGTGAAATGGCCAAGAAATACCTTCAGTACTTAAATACATTACCATTGTTACAACAACTGTTCAAAGGGAAATAACTCAAATTGTATTCCAGTATCAACTATTGTAAGTTGGCCATTTCTCAGTTCCTGTTCTATATTTCCGAAGCATGTAATTAGTACTTTTAATCTCATTGTAACACATTCACGTAACCAATGACGCATTGGTACAACAATTTCTGGTGCTCCATGTGTAAACCTAACCCTAACAATACATATTTTAAAAACTACCTCTTGATAGTCGTGTACACGGGCTTCTACATGCATGACAAGATCGCAGATTAATTACAATTACTCCTTTCAAACTGACATGGCCAATGAAATACCTTCAGTACTTCAATACATTGTCATTGTTACAACTAATGCGGAAAGGGAAATAACTGTAATTGTTTTCCAGTATCAAATATTATAAGTTGGCGATTTGTCAGTTCCTTTTCCATATTTCAAAAGCATGTAAATATTACTTTTAGTCCCATTGTAACACATATACATAACCCAAAAAACATTGGTACAACAATTTGTGGTGCTCCACGTGTAAATCGCAATATAACAATACATATCTTATAATCTACCTATCCATTGTCATGCACAAGCGCTTCTACATGCATTGCCAATTGCAGATTAATTACATGTACTGTTTTCAAACTGACATGATCAAGCACTGCATTCACTACGTAAATACATTATCATTGTTACAAGTACTGTGCAAAGGGAAATAACTCAAATTGTATTCCAGTATCAAATATTATTAGTTGGCAGTCTCTCACTTCCTATCCTATATTTCAAAAGCATGTAAATATTACTTTTTAATCCCATTGTAACACATATACATTACAATAACGCATTGGTACAACAATTTCTGGTGCTCCATGTGTAAATCACAATATAACAAAACACATCTTCAAAACTACCTCTTCAAAGTCGTGTACATGGGCTTCTAAATGCATGACAAAATCGCAGTTTTATTAAATTCAATGCTTTCAATGTGACATGGCCAAGAAATACCTTCAGTCATGAAATACATTATCATTGTGAAAAAAACTGTGCAAAGGCAATTAACTCCAATTGTATTCCAATCATTGCCATCTGTAACGAAACAACGTAAACAATATATAACCTAGCACTCCTTGGTACAACAGATAATGGTGCTCCACTTGAAAATCATACATTAAGTTTGTGGACACGCAAAACAACCTCTTTATCATTGTAAATTGTGTCTAGGACATTTTGTTCACAGTTTATTATTCCCTACTGCACCGCCCGTAATTGTTCACAAGATTCTCAGTCTTATATCTACTTCTACAACTGGTGGTACAACATTCTGAAAGTGCTCCACAAAAATATACAGTACTCCATACCATTCATGATTGCAACGCGTATTTTAAACCTGTGTAGACAAAAGTACAAGTGTAGTGGCCATATAATATTTTTTCAGTAGATATCACTCTGGTAGGTGAATGTCATACCTCACTTCAATTTCACGTTCTACTGACCCAGTGGAATTCTTTTCATTAAATAACTAATACAAGCAATAAAAAGTCGTGAGGGAATTTTTGTTACAATTACATATACCTATTATCAGTTCTTTTACAATTATTTACCCCTTAACTACTCATTTACAGCAAAGTTTAGGTTCTTTAGATACTTTAGGGACGGGAAAAGTATGTGTACTAGGTGTAAATACCCGCATCAAGACACACCATAAAAACACTTCCAACGGCTTATAACTCAATGTGCAATTTTTCATATTTCCGTTGCAGAGTGAAATACACGTGGATAGAAGCCTGCATACCTTAATACATCTAGCAACTAATATACAGAAGGAAGGCAAATGCTTGTTTTGGGACAAGAATTTTATTCAACGGGCATTTCATTCCACAGGTTCCACATATTTTGCCTGTGGATTTTACGAACTGGCAAATGGAGATGGAACCATCAACAAGTCCATTAGAACGGTCATTCCAGATGGAATAGTGTATTGGAAATGCTACAACACCCTCTTCAAACGTATCCGAACACACGGTCATCAATTTGCAAATCTTAGTAAAGAGGACGTCCTGTTCCAAGAACCAGTACTGGCAAAATTGTTGGCGTGTCAACCTGGCGGCATGGTGCAGGCTGCCAAAAAAAAAAACGTGCTACACAAAGTCTACCAGGATGCTGTGAAAAGAACATCTTTTAACATTTTGAAAGAAAGACTAGATCTTTTGCATCAGCTATCTTCATTACATGCTGCACGTGTAGAGTTTGTATGTAGTTTAAAGCATTCAAGCTTACAGTTCTTTGTGCAGAACTTTACTGGTACTGCTGTAAAGCAACAACTTGTCAAGATTAGTAAGGCTCTTCGCATGGACGCATCACCTGTTATTCAACTACCGGCCACAGAAATATGCACGTACGTAAGAACACTTTTGACCTCTTTTTCAGAACCAGTGGTAAACACCCTCAAATCATTTTTTGAGCACAAGAAACCAATGACACCTGATGACATAGAGACTGTACACTTGTGTGAAATTTTGATATGTTTCACGTTATATGGCACTAAAAACTTTTTACCACCATTGGCAAATGTTGGACTCACCATGAACAGGTTTAAAAACATTAATAGATTAAGTCTTGCGTACACAGAGTTGAGAAAAAGGGGTAAGCATTTCCTTTTGGATGCCAGCAAAAACACTAGCGGTACAGTTTATACCATCAACAAGCCGATTATCCCAAGAAACACACCCGTAGAACAATTTACAGATCAGCTCATGCAACTGCACAAAGTAATGAAACTGGACAAGTCGTCTGTAGGCCTGCTATTCCTGATACATGTGTTCAATACTTTGGTTGAATTTGGAGAGAAGAATCCGGAGACACATGCATATTTTGTAAACCACGACCCATTCAGCATACTGTGCAAGACATTTGTTTCAGCATCTGCACGAATCAAGCAGTCAGATAAATGCTGTACGGTGTCGGAGTTTGTAGGTGAACTTCTTAACGTTAACTTTTCTTTGGAATTGTCCGGGAAAAAAGAAACCGCATGTGAAGTGTTAGGCGATTTGTTATCCCTAGATTACTCCGATGATATTTCTGCTATTGGAAAGGCACAGCTTGGTGAATCCCTGGTTACTATATTTCATTGTGCTTTAAAAGACAAGTTACAGGTTAAGGTCGACTCTGTGCCGCTTCTTCAGCCATCACTTGATATGGCCAAATATATTTACATTGTTCCAGATTTCTCTGAGGTTCTTATACAACAACAACCACCGATATTTCATGAGAAACTATCGCGGATCTGTATACAACAAGCAGTGCGCCTTGTTGGATTTTCATATGACCCGGCCTATAATCACCCTGATTACCAAGCTGCTAACATGTTCTTCCTGTACAAACTCATTGTAGGACATATTAGAGACACATCACATTTAATGAAACTCCTTGGATTATCAATTGTGATGACAACAACAATTCGAGATGTGGCTTTCTACAACAAACTTAGGAATTACAGATATTTGTTCCAGGAATTAAAGGCATTACACTTGTTGAAAAAATACCATTTTGGTTCATTTATATCCGTCTTTAATAAGGACTTCTCGTTTCAGTCCGTCTGCACATTGTCTTCAGCTGAGAAAGACCTCATGACATGTCATAGAAACTTACGTGCGTATGGCCTGCAGTACTTCTAATGTGGACTTTGTTTTCAATACCTTGTACTAAGTCAAATTATTCACAGGGTTATTCAAATGTTAAAGATTTCAAGTGAAGATATCACTACTTATTGTATTTACAAAATATGGATGCCTTTTTGCTTGGACTAATATGCCATGAAATATTCTTAACATTTTAGAAGTGATTTAGAGTTAGACTTGGGTATGTTGTGCAGAGTGTAGAGTTTTCTGTAAGTGGGTATCCGATATATCCCTCAATTTCTACAATAAATGGTCTATCAACTTTATGTTATGAAACATCTCTGAATAGAGCTTTTAATTTGGTAATCACCTTACAAAATATACGTCGGACTTATTACTTAATGAACCATTCTCAATAACCATTAGCATTTTTATGTGCTTATTAAATAGACCGATAATGTAATGTTACATGAAATCATCTTTTAATCCATTGAACTTATTACAACCGAATTCTTTTTACCACAAATCTATATATCACATGACTTTTATCAGGTGTATTAGTTCATGAATACAATTGATATGCAGTTCTGTTGGGGGTGCTGTCCAGCTGAGTGTAGTGTCAGAATACACACATGCCTTGACTATATGTGCTCTCACGTGTGACTCGGAACGCTGAACGCACAGCTTGACAGCATGATTATATATTTGGAATTATTTTTCATGCACAAAAACCTGAACTCTGCATATGTAGTATTCCATGTTTTTATAACCTTTCCATTATTCCACGGGTGTGCAGTGCATTGAGTGCGAAAAGTGTATGGGTGTATGGAGTAATATTGGAAAGTTTAATAAGTCCATTACTTGTATCCGTATTTATTACGCACTTTAAATAGTTTAATGACTTGTATAGTAAATGTAGGCAATCCAGGATTATATGATTGACATTGATTTTTGCTGCACGAAAAGATTGTCGATGCAGGTGTATTATTTCATGTGTTCATAACATATATTGTTTTCATAGTCACAATTGAAATAAGTTACTTAGAAAAATAATGTAATTTTTAAACATATACTGATTTTTAGTAGTATTTTTTTGTTTCAGTTCAACACTTTATTGTTGGGTGTCATGTACAAGAGTACATAAATCATTTCAATTTTCATAAATAGAAGTAGATTTCTGCATAAAACCCATGTATCATCGCTACTATTCTCATCAAACATTCCATAATTTTTATCTAAATATTTGGTTGCTGTTCTTAAGGCCGTTCATTTTCTTGGTCAATTTCATCAGTTAACTGACGTGTAAATTTTGACATCTTTCAAGTATCGAGGAATTTGCAATCATATCTCAAGACGATTCATTTCAAACTGTAAATAACTATGTTTCTTTTATGTTTCATAACCTTTGTACTGCAATTCTTATACCGGTTATGTGATGCTTAAATTTATAGCTTTGACAAAGAATAGTAAACTTTTACGTAACTGTTAGATTTTGTCATTTACACAATGTGTCATTGTAGTTTTGATATTTAAAGGATTCATTTTCATATTCACGTCATCCTTAGAATAGATATATATGAACTTGGTTCTCTTTTACACTTTCCAATAATGTTTTATTTAGATATCATGGTATTAATATCATCAGTTACAGCATGAAGTTTGTGCACATCATGCAAATGTTTTGTAGACATATCATAGATACATTTTTATTAAAGTAGTTATCGTAACAATGTTATATGTGACGTTTTATTTAGCACCAGGAGTATACAGATATTCCAAAATACTATACAAATTATCCCAAAAGCACGGCATTTTTATTTCTGTATTACTTGTTAAAGTTTACTACACAACTCCCTGCAACTTGCAGCCGTTTCCTTCGACGATGAATACTGAAAGAATATTGAGTAAATGCACATGAAACTAAGTCTCTGCAAACATTTGGCAAAACAATTCAATGCAAGAACGCTTTCAGTATTGTCTTCATTTTAAATTCACCATCAGGCTTTCTACAACGTCTCATGCCCATACATCAACATACCTTACAGACAGTCCCTTGCACCGATTTCAGCGGAATTCACTGACAGATGTCCAAAAACGCTACAATCATGTTTTTCGAGCAATGGATGCCGAAATGTAAACAAACATAACAATCAACTGGCAAAGTCTTCTTACAACTTCTGTCGTCCATTGACCGCCAACAAGAGTAGTAAAAGACACAACATTAAAAAAACATAGGACACTCTTGGAGACAATTGTTACAACATTTGGACAAATAATATCATGACATGTGGTCAAAATAAACATTTATTATTACCAAAATATCAATGAAAAATTCTATAAGTATTTTAGTGCATCCATCTGGAAAATTATATCCAGAATATCTACACTCAACCTAAAATATATATACAGCTTCCTTTTTTGGGCACTTTTACGCACTTCACACTGCAGGAGAGAAAACCCAAATAGAAAAGATAGAATGGTGGGATATGGAGTAAACTACATATATATGCACTTAAATATGGCACTTTATTTGTGTTCTTGGGGAAGATGACTTATGACAACTTGCAATTGTTTGGTCCCTTTTTGTTTGAATTAGTTTCATCTGACATGTCATATTATATTTGATCTAATCTAAGAGTAATGTTCTTATACCCTAAAACCCTACTTGGATAGTCATACGATGACTTCTAACAATACATTGAAATACACATTACAGCACAGCTTCTAAGATGAATACAGCAACACCAGCGTGATTAAAGTACAACCCCAGAAAACTAACTTTTTATAAACACCTGTTAGATTTCGGCCTAACCCTAACCCTTCAATACAAATCTCAATACACATTATTCTGGAAATAGATAATTTTCCACCTGTTGAAACTTGAAGTTCGGAAATGAAATTTTATCATTTATACTGACCAAAAACAGTACACCTTTTTACGCACATATCTGCTTGAACCTATTACAAAACAAATTGTGTCCTGAATTGTTCAAACAATTACAATTCATTATGATTTGGTGTGGTTATAGTACAATGCCTACCGTTACTTTTCACTCAAAATCAAACTTTTGACGCAAAAAAGACACTCACAATGACACTTTTGACTCAAAATGACACTCTTCACTCAGAATGACACTTTTGACTGTAAATGACACTTTTGACTCTAAATGACAATTTTCACTCAAAATGACACTTCTTCCTCAAAATGACACTTCTGACTCAAAAAACACACATTTTTGACTCAAAACTTAAAAAAATTACACTTTTGGCTACAAATGACACTTCCCACTCGAACTGACTTTTTGGATTCAAAAATGACACTTTGCACTCCAGATTGCAACAAAATCACAACTTAGACTCTGAATGACAGTTTTTTTCAGTCATTCAAAATAACACTTTTGCCTCAAGATCACTCACAAATGACACTTTTGGCTCAAAATTACATTTTTCACTGAAAACGAAACTTCTGACTAAGAAATGACACTGTTGACTCAAATTGGCAAAAATAGGACACTTTTGACTCAAAGTGATAGTTTTTGACTATAAATGACACTTTTTGACCCTAGAATGACATTTTTGACTCCAGATGGATCAAAAAATGGCAATTTTGACTGCAAATGACACTTGTTTTTTTCTCAAAATGACACTTTCTTTCTCAACTGAAAATGACACTTTTCAATCAAAATGACAGTTTTTTTCTGTTTCTTCTAGCTCAAAATGACACTTTTTGATTCAAAATGACACTCTTGACTAAAAATTACACTTTTGGCCCAAAATGACACTTTTTTTTTCTCCTCTCTTTTTCTTCAAATATCACACTTTTTTTTCATCTAAAAGACACTTTGCAACAGAAATGACACTTTTTGCCTCTAAATGGCACTTTTTGTCTCAAAATGTCTATTCTGACTCAAAATGACACTTTTCACCAAAATGACACTTTTTGTGTACCTCAACATGGCACTTTTTGATTCAAAATGACACTACTTACTCAATATGACACTTTAGGCCCAAAAAGACACTTTTCTTTTTTTAAATTACACTTTTTTTTTTACCTCTAAATGAAACTTTTCACAAAAATGACACTTGGTTTTTACCTCCATGTTACACTTTTTACTCTAAATGACACTTTTGGCCCAAAATTACACTTTTTCTCCATTCAAAATAGCATTTTCTGACTCAAAATGACTCTTTTTGACTCAAAATTCCAATTCTGACTCAAAATTACACTTTTGGCCCAAAATGACACTTCTTTTTTTTACATCAAAATGACACTTTTTGCTTGAAAATCATATTCTTTACTCTACAAGACACTTTTCAGTCTAACAGACACTTTGAACTCAAAATGACACTTTTACCCCAAAATTACACTTTTTTTTTTTTTTTCCTCAAAATGACACTTTTTTACCCAAAATAACACTTTTTCTTTCAAATTCACATTTTTTACTCTAAAACACACTTTTGAATGCAAATGACACTTTTGGCCCAAAATGACACTTTTTTGTTTTCTTTTTTACCAAAATGACCCTTTTTTTACCTCAAAATCACACTTTTCACAAAAATTCACACTTTCTTTTTACCTCCAAATGTCACTTTTTCACTCAAAATGACACTTTTTTTTAACCCAAAATGACAATTTTTATTCAAAATGACACTTTTGGCCCAAAATAAAACTTGTCTTTTTAACTCAAAATGTTACTTTCTGACTCAAAATACACTTTTTGACTCCAAATTCCAATTCTGGCTCAAAATGATACTTTAGGCCCTAAATGACACTTCTTTTTTTTTTTTTTT
>MJUU01029641.1:18333-42761 GCA_002080025.1 Modiolus philippinarum
AAACAAGGTCAAGGTCATCCAAAATATATGCTGCTGGAAAGGTCATCACTTGGTGGTGCTGTGGACCAAAGATGATGTTTGTATGTATTACCCTTGAAAAGTTATGAAGGTTTTAGAAAAAAGTTTACGCCGCCGCCGGATTACTATACCTATGTCTCGCTTTCAGCGACTTTCGTCGCAGGCGAGACAAAAAGACAATTTAAGGTGCCTAAGTGGTTTCATTCCGCCGTTTTTATCTTAAACTTGTACATTTAGGCTTCAGACAAGAAAAAAATTAACAATATAGTTATTTGAAATATAATGAACGTTCAAAAGTGTATTATTCCTAATCACTTTTACAACATTTTAATTACCAAAAAAAAAATGGACTAAAACACACAGGCTTTAAATCTGAATCTGGATTTACAGAACACAGAAATTATACAAGGGAGATAATTTGATAAAAGAATTTAACATAAATATCACTAGAGAAATTAACATTTTGCCATTTATCTCTCTTATTTCAACGGTAACCCCAAATATTTATTCTTTATAAGTAAACTATATAATGATTTCAAAACACATGCAAAGTATGGACAAAATCTATAATAAATTTTTCAAGCTATCCTCTCATATTACCATTTTGACTGACATTTTTATGTAAAATCCTGAAATGGTCAATTTCCGATTTTGCCCTTAAATGCACGATGACCCCAAAATTTTATTTCATATTTTAAACAATAATACAATTTTGTTTCTACACAGAAAATTTCACAAAATTCTATAATAGGAAAAGAATACCCTGCCGACACCTTAATAAAAATATATGACACATAACGAAATTTCCGGTAAACACTGAATAAGGAAGACACCAAATTCTAATTCAGTTCTCTTATTTCAGTAATATTTAGCAATATAGATTTTGCAATTGTGAGGGGTATTTTCCTTTTTGGAATTTAAACTTCGAAATTTTGTAATTTTTACCATAGATTTCAAGAGAAAAGATTTGATAGACATTTAGCTTTAGATGCAAAACTGTTCAGCTTGTCAGGGACTATATTTTATCCTGATGGTATAAGTTGTCCAAAATCGCTACAAGAAAAAAATAAGTTCAACTTTGGACCCTATGAGAAATCATGCAAAGATATCATAACAAACTTCAACTTGTTTTCTTGTACCTTGTTAAATTCGTACAGAGAGACAAAGAACTTCTATTCCGACACTACCAGATTAGTAAAAACCGTACCTATTTTCAATTGTCCTTAATTTGCCTCATTTGAAATAATTTGCCTGCAATAAATCGGAGATGGCCACCAGCGGAAAAATAGTAAAATAATTGACCCCATGGGAAAGCATTTGATCTTTTCCCCTGAAGTAAAAAACGGAGTATCAGAACTAAAATTAGCCAAAATGGTTTTTTTCTGGTATTCAAGAGGTCTGTACCTAATCCAAGATAGCTGCCAGTAAATTAACATTTGAGCCATATCTGTGTCGTAACCAACATGCAGTAAATACAAAAAAAACTTGGTTTGTCTTTGAACTGTATGGAGATCACATTCAAAAAACTTCACCTCTGAATTCAATTTCCCTTTTTTACAAAACTTAGTCACAATTGTCCTTTACGGTCATATTATGAAAAATGTGTCAAGTAAGTCGGAATCAGATTCAAGATGGTCGCTTGCGAAGAAAATAGTTGACCACATGTACTTGAGGGTAAGGCATGCAAAGACCTTCTGCTGTGAAACCGCTCCAACAATTTCAACCAAATTCAGTCACAATAGTCCCGAGAGGGCCTCCTTCCAAGTTTGTGATTTTTAAGTTGGTTCTTAACGAAGATGGTCCCCAGCAAGGAAGTTAGATAAACATAGAAAAATATGGGAAAGGTGTCTATACGTAGATCTTCTCCCCTGAACATTGGGCCATATTACATCAAAATATAATAAAAATGATACCCTTTAACACTGAGGTTATTTCGACTCTATGTCGGGGTTGGACCAGGTGAGTTTTGATCAATCTTGACAGCCACTAGTTGTCACAGTTTTCTTACCTTAAGTGGAGGTGATTTTATTTTTGACTGATGAGCTGTAATTGTGTTAGCCATTTTAATATCCGTTTGGCTACCACTCCCTGCGGTCGATACATCGATGTTCAACTATAACGAACTATGGATGGGAAATTCAGCACAGTCTTCTGGGAAAGTATATGTGGTTTAATTTCATTTTTGGTTATAAGCTTTAGCAAAATGAGTTGCCTCGAGTAAGACGTTTAAGTTCTATTATGCTACCACGTCCTGTTCGGCGATACTTTGTTGTAAAACTTATAAATAATGGATGAGGAATGTCCGTCAATGGTTACTTGGATTTTGTTAAAAAGGAAAGATGTCATACTTCGTGTTCAATTGAATCATGATCATATGTAACGAATGAATTCTGTGCCGAAGGTGGTCTTTGTATCACGGGATCCTACTGTTTTAGATATGCATGTGAGAAGCGGGAGTATTCAATTATGACACCGGACCAAGTTCTGTGACAGCTTTTATACATTTTTTAAATTATAGTCTTTAATATTTGTGATACGATCTGCATCGGAGACATAGCATGTTGTCAAAATGGCAATTTGGTAATTTGCAAAAGTTTATTTTACGGTTGCACAGGTACCAGTATTTGTTTTGATATTTCTAAATATTCAAGTAGAATTTTTCTTCCAGCTTGTCGATGTAATTTTTAAACAGTTATAAAATGACAAAATGTATTTCAGTTTTTATCGATGCGTGCATGGCTGCCTTTGATATTTCACGATTTTAGTTAATCATTCTCATCTGGAATAAAAGTTTTATTAAATTCTTTGCAACAAATTAATATGATGAAATGTTGTCCTGTGTAGATTAAAAGAAACGTTTTTGATGGTGTAGAAGTTCGAGTGTACTATCCTCCTAAAGCAACAGTGGACCTTCAACCTGCAATAATGTACTTCCATGGTGGCGGATGGACTTATTTAGACGGCGGTAAGGTTTTCTGTAATATTGTTGCAACTAGCATCAAATATGATTAAAAAAACTTAACCACACTTAATGACAGAAGCGTTTATTCGTTCCTATGTATTCGGGCGCAAATATTACCAAGGCGACTTATTTATCAATTATACATATTTCGGTATATGGATTTCCAATATTTTGATTTTATCTGCACTGAAGAGACATAAGTTGTCGAAATGCGCATATGCAGAATCCAAATTAACAGCAACTTCGGTATTATGATATTTAGTGACAACTTTCATGCTCTCATTCCTTTGCTATTTACAAGATTAAAAGGTCTTAGTGAATGCCTGTCCGACAAATCAAAGAACATTATCATCGACAAAGTAAGCAATATTTTTGTGACGTGTTTTGAGAGCCTCTCACATGAAGTACTACAGTGGTCTCATACCAAGTGCTGCAGGTGTGCTTCAACATGTGAACTGACAATTTAAAAACTATTTGCATATCAATATTTTACAAATAATTTTTAGAATGAATGAAAGTACTTCCCTAAAGTATGTATATTCTACTATTAAACTTTTAATAAACAATGAATATGCATTGTATCAAACCAAGTAAGACACATCTTTCATGTCTTTTATACATAACTAAATACCGAAGTTACTGTGAATTTAATTTCTGCATATGCGCATAAATATTTTAATTTTATTTATTTTAATTTCGTGATAAGGAATGTAATTATAAATCATGCTTTCATTCTTCCTCCAAATCTAGAATAGCTAAACTTGATGAATATCTTTTAGCTATAAAGGAAATAACTTTTTTATTCTAGAAATAAGTTTTGGTTCGTTTTTAATTCAGTCATTAATCTACTATACAAATATATCTGATAAGGAATGTTAGTTTCCTACCAAATGTCTGTGGTTCTCACTGGCTTCCCCAACCACTAAAACTGACACGATATAGCTTTTAATCTGCTGAAAAGAGTGTTTAACCCCATGCAAAACATGCAAACAGACAAATCCTATTTTCCGCATAAAGGAAATGTGGCACAGCGTCATTTATATATGTAATTATTTAGTGGGACTGACTGCTTTTATTTTTGTCACGTAAATATGTTCCTAATTTTAAAACATTTATCGTTTTAATCTTGTATAGAATAACATTAATTGTTTCATTTACATGAATTAAAAATTATAACTGATTAAAAGAATTTGTATTGATATTCAGTTTATTCATTAAAAAATACATACAACATTTAACCAACTGACAATAGAGACGTCCGGATAAGCTACTTTACTTAACGTACTTTAACATAAACAACTTAAGTAACGTAAGGCTCGAGTTATCTCCCTTTTTTAATTTGAGAGAATGAGATTTTTTTCATGATTTTAATTCGAAAAGTGTAGGTTAAAGGAATCAATATTAAACTGGTAAATGATTGGAATTTTACTCACAACACTTTAGTATCTTTCTGATAGCTATGAATACATTGCCAAAAGTAATTTATATATTTAAAAAGAATTAGAATTTGCCTTTATTACACGTACCTAAGTGATAAAATTAACTTTTTAGAAACACACATACATATACATGCTGCAAAAATATTTTCTTTGGAATTCAAGAATACGGTACTTTCGAGAGATAAGAACTAATGAGACAGAAATTAGTCGACCTCAAACCTCAAAAACCAGTAAGCGGGAATGAGACTTGATTATTCCTGGCATACATCCCAAAAACAAAATAATTATTCGAAGTGTACTCCGATTTTCGTCTTATGACGATGGTTTTACTTGATATTTAGTTTCGCACTGACCGGTATATATTTAATGACTAAAATGAAGATTTATCAGTATTACTGGTCCGGGATCCGATTTGGAAATTATGTTACTTCCGGTAAAACATTTTAATGAATCAGATTAACATCCCTATGATAATCGTATTAGTAAAATACATTAAAATTCACTTTGTCCCATATGGGACAAAAGTGAGGGAATGCCATAACGTGTAGCGCTTCAAAATAGATTAAACAATCGTGTAAACTTAGCTCACCGGTAATTTATTAACAAGTACTGGTACTATAATGGTGTACTGTTTTTATGTAATGGAAAAACCTTTCAAGTGACAAACAAGACTCGGAAGTCCATTATTGTAGGTTATTTTTTGGGATTCGGGGATCAGACATCTCCTACCCTCTCCAACTGTGCACCTGAAATCAAATTATTGAAATAAAACTTTCAGAATATCTTAGTAACACGATTATACTTTTAGTTTTCATTATTATGCCATTTGGTCGTGTCTTCATAGCAGTAATACCATTGCATGTTTCGATTTCTCTATAAGTTTTTTGTTACACGGGAATTTACAGTTTATCAACAGAACTTTCTGAATAGTAAAAAGTCATATTTTCGAAAACACATATATATACATTACTATGAATACACGAATGGTCTTCATTAGTATTTACATTATTTTTTTGAAAGATAAAGATCGACAATTGAAATTTGTTATATAAAAGAAGAGTGGCCTGTGCACATGTACGTTTACAAAAGTAGGCGCACATTTGAAGTAAGCAAAGCTTTTGTGTACTGATTTATTAAGGGCACGTTCTATACCACACAAGCTTTATTCATATATACGAGAAAACTCGTTTCTCATTTATAACTATGTTTGCCAAATGATTACAAAGAGCTGAAAGATAAAATTCTTGCTTCGATTACACCGACATGTAAACCATATCGACAGAAATTCACCATAATGTCTCGTTTCTTGTTCATTGATCTGTTTGATACGTCATCTCAATCGTTACATCCTAAACTGTCAAAGCCATACATATCTTATACAGCAGATTGCACTACATGTATGGGTATTTTTTCTGAACCGTCAATATCATATTTCATAGTGCTTACTGTAATGTCCTGCACATGTACGTTGCAAGTAAACAGTTTGGAAACATGAAGACCATGTAAAATTGTATAGAGCTTTATTGTTTATATAGTGTTAATTGTTTGTTCACATACCATATTAATGCCTGTAACAGTTACAGTTCTCGTTGAGGTATAGACAGAATAATTCTTTTGTTATAAACAACAGCAACAATAGACAAAAACAAAAACAAAACAATCACTCAATTAATATATATGTTCTCAGAATTCAAGTTGAATAGGTCAAAAGGATATTGATTTAAATTCACATAAAATTGAGTCCTGTATGTGACCGTCAAAACATGCGCCTCTCATTTTTGTGTCATCTCTGCACTGTCAGGTTTTGTTAAGTGAGGTCGTGGTACCGGCTAATTTCAACAGAACAACTGTATAGCATGCATGAAACGGTCAAATTTCTACAATCACTATCGCAAATCGGGAAATCGTAAAGGTGAAATAAATTTGTTACTATGAAAAATAATCAAAGTACTCAGGTACTTCTTAGCCCCAAGAGCAAGATCGAAGAGAGCTTAACTTCGGCACTCGGATATAGCATATTAACCAAAAGAAAAATGTTTTCAACGATATGTTAGCATTTAGACTGGTATTTTGAGTTTCTATATCGGTACGGCAAGAAAAGATAATTGGGTAAGCATGCAGAGTGGTGTGGAAAGAGATAATGTTTAAAAAAAAACTGAAGTTCTATCAAAAATAAGAAGTAGCTGTAATAATTTTCTGAATGTTAACTTGCTATGTTGATTTGAAATAGAATTTTCAAAAAGTATCAAATCGATCAAAGCATTTAAATTTTAACAGACGACTTGAATGAATGCTTTTTCTGATTTCCTTTCACGGGAAGTAGACGGTGTTGATTTTGGAAAATTTAAATATCTTCAGAATTTTCTGTAAAAAACTGAATCGGATGCTTTCTTTTATTGTCTCTTTAATCAGCTCGAAGTTTTAAAAGTTCATTATAAAAAGCCCGCAAATACTTAAAGCTTATTATAAGGTTTCATAAATTGGCCTTGTCAAGCAATGAATGCCTTCACAAATTTTCTATTCACAAAACTTAAAAAAAATATATGCCTCGATTATGAGTTGATTTATTGTTTAATTATGTCTTTTATTGTTTGAATTTTATTGTGTCGCATACATATATATGTATAATGGCAATAAAATATTGAATATATTTAAAAAATATTATTGGTGAAAGGGATACAATCCAAATACATTTCAATACATTACGTTAAAGTTCGCATTAAGTTAAAGTTAAGTTGCTTATGCGGAAACCTCTAATACGCAAATATAACTCAACGAATATAACTGAGAAAAGACCGAAGTTTTTACAAATGAAGCATATCACCTTGAATATAGGTGTCAAAATTTGTATGTCAATAATGGACGACAGCTGAAAATTTAGTTAAACGTTGTGTCCTTCAAGGGTATGCATTCACAGATCTTGTCCTCTGAGACCGCTGACACAGTTAGATCCATACTAAGTCAAAACGATTCTTAGATGAACTAGGATACCGTTTTCCGTAGGGCCATAACTCATTTAAGATGAAAATCAACATGTCACATAGTTTACATGGATCCCTCTCGAAAACCATTCCAATGACTTTTGAAACTACATGTCAAATTGTTATCAAAATTATTTTCCTATTTGTCTTAGATTGCCCTTGGCCATCACGCACTTCACACAAGACAATCAAATAGCAAAGAGACCTATACGTGTCTGAAACCCATAAACTATAGTTCATGTTTGCGATATGGGCTCTTCTTCGAGCTTTTTATTGTTGCAGATGGCTGTGAGCTACTGAGTAAACGAATATCAAAGATGGCAAATGTTATTACAGTATATGTTGAGTAAGTTTTAAATACAAAAAGATACCATAGTACACTAAAAGATTACGTTTAATAGACAACAGTTGCTGATTTATTCATGGGCGTAATGAAACGATTGAATAGATCCATCAAAAGTTGAAATCCAGAAGACAAAAGACAAATTTGGCGGAAACCAAAAAATATTCAGAATTGAATGAAAAATAGGTGATGGGGGAGTGTCCCTTTTTTGACAAATGGAACGAGTAATTTGATGTGCCAATGGCATTTAACTTTAGAAGAAAACAAAGATTTAAATTTTGTTTTATTCTTTCCTTGTGTGTATCGACAAAATGTGTTGTGGAAATATAGTTGGAAAAATAACAATTGATTTTACACACAAAAGCACGCATTGACGTTTCATACACTTAATTTACATTTGTATGTCCTCTTTCCCCCTTTCGTATTGTTATTCATTTTGTTTCATTTTTCCGTTTCCCTTGCATAGTATTCTCGTGTATTTCGTTTTGTTTCTCTAAGGCAATGTGTTTAAAATAAAAATTATGGCAACTGAAAAACTTTGAACAAATTAACGATAAAATGTTTTCTTTTTGTCTTAATATAAACAGTTGCGCTATGGGCGCATGATCCCCATCCCAAATTTTATGCAGAGTGATTAATGTTCTTGAACTGAAAACGCCACCTGAGAAAATTTTATCACTGAGGCAAGAATTTTCTTTTACTTGTATATAGCCTGGTTAGAATTTACAACATCACTCAGTTCATATTATCATGATCTACAAAAATGTAAAGTCATATAGGGATCTCAACTAATGTTCAAAATCCCAAACATCTGTAACTGAAAATTTGTCTACAAAAATGATAATGGAATAAAAGAAATGTGGTATAATCTATGTGTAAACGCAGCCGACTCACTAAAAAGATAAATAAAGTCCGAAGTTATGTAAAGTTTGTGAGTGGAAGGCCGCGTTTACACATCCATTAACTCCCCCAAATTTCCTGTAATTATTATAATTGAAATCCTTTGAACTTAAAATAATGTTGTCACTGTATTTGACGTAACCATAAACTGAACTTTTCCCCCGTACTCTATTACATTGTAACTAGCGAAAAGTTTTTATCGAGAACTCACTTCTTTGTTGTTCATGACGTTGGCCAATGAAAATGGACGTTGCAATGCCATTTGGAATTATCAATAGATGGTTTTTTTTCTGTCGTACAAAAAAAATAAATCCTGCATAATTTTAAAGAAAACTGATCTACCCGTTTATCAATTTGGGTATGACATGATGGAATTAGCCATTACACAATGAAAGATACGGAGGAAATGCAAATGAGACAAAGTCTTTATAAAAAGATGGTAAAACAAATGAATGGAACAAATTTTTTATTATTGTTATTCATTCTTAATGTCACCATAAGACATTTCAGAATTTAAAAATTCAGTAACTATGGAAAAGAAAAATGATCGACAATGCAAATAAGCTCGGTTCCATCGTACTTAACAATCATGCGGAGTTCTCAAGATGGAGTACGAAGCGATGAACACACAAACACTGATTTACCATAAAACGTCCCGTCAAAGACGGATGTAATAAATGAGGTTAGCAATTAACTATTATTTTCCCTTACATATACATTTCATGTTTTTGATATTTGGATAGATACAGAAAAGCACCAGAACATATATTTCCAGCTGCTTTTGATGACTGTTTTAAAGCAACAATGTACGTGTTAAAGAATGCAGCAAAACTTGGTATCGATAAAGAGAGGGTCGGTCTTGCAGGTATATATTACATATGATCTATTTGCCTACATGTAAATGTATTTTTCAATATATGTGAATGCCCTGTATATTGAATAATTTAACGGTATCAAAAATTTTACCAAATTTTCATGTTATTACCTTACAAATATTTAACACTCCAAACCAATTTAAGACATAGATTATTAATTTATTATTTTGGCCAAACTTATTTTTTGCATGATTAAAAAAATTCTGGTTCGATGCTGTTGTGAGTAATTTCTGAATAATATATCATTAAAATACACGGTAAATTTGCACTAAGGAGTGCCCAGATTGTACCAAGGAGTACCCTTATTGTACCAAGGAGTACCCAAATTCTATCAATGTAGGAAAATTTTATTTTGTTGCTATATTTTTATTTCTTTATGTCAACATGTTTAATCTGCCTTTATGTATGGAAAGTGTTCAGAAGTTACAATATTAAAGTTTAATTTAATCTAAAGTGTTCTTACAATTTGTTGATGTAATAACAAAAGTGAATTCTATTTCTCCAAACGACAGATGCAAAAATCTATCAATGGAATTTCTTAGGGGATAACAATATAACGTTTAATTTAATCTAAAGTGTTCTTACAATTTGTTGATGTAATTACAATAGTGAATTTTATTTCTCCAAATGACAGATGCAAAAATCTATCAATGGAATTTCTTAGGGGATAACAATATGTTTCATTTTTTTAGTCAGAGTTTCAGTCAGAAAGTAGTTGCGACTATGTGTCAGCTTTACTCATTAGCTTTGAGGTTGTTTGTTGACATTAAGATGCTAATGGCGGGACTGGCCAGTTTTTGTGACAGGCTAAGTTTTAAGTTTTTATACGACCGCAAAAAATGAGGTCGTTGTCGTCGTCTGTAGACACATTTGATTTTGGTCAATAACTTAAGTTCCAATGGATCAATCATTTTGAATTTTTAAGACAATGTTTCTTGGCACAAAGGAAAGTCTTTGAGAGGTTTTGAATATTATGGCCCCTGTCGTTTTTGAAAAAGGGACCAAAAAGGGTCCAATTGTGTGTTTTCATATATTTGTATGTAGAATATTTAGTTTTTATTATATTTTGATGGGGTTTCTTTCGGTGTGCTCCAGAGGAAATTTCCAATCAGTACTATGTCAACAGATTTCATGTCCAGTGTACCGTTCATGAGATAAATTGGGCCAAAAAGGGGCGAAGCTTGAACAATTTTTTTTTTAATTTTTAGTGCGATTTTCATGCAGTGTCTTTCAATGGAATACTTATGAAAATTTAAATAGCATTTAGGTATTACATGTTAATGTATATTTTGGATTTTTTTTCCCTTCTGAGCTATGAGGGTCCAAAATTGTTAATATGTAGATTTCATAAAATATTTATTTTTCATCGGATTTCGATGAGATATTTTTCTTCAGAATCCTTTTGATGTAAGCTTTCAGCAGTATGCCAACAGATTTGTCGTAGCTTTTACCATTTCCGGGCTATGAGTGGTCACAGGGGCCAAAATTGCAAATTTTCAAAATATGTTAAATCTTTATTTTTCATCGGATTTCAATGGAACTTTTTCTTTTGATTCCCCTTGTTGTGAGCATTCAGTAGTTTGTAAACAGATTCGAAGTATCTCTTAAAGTTTCCAAGATATAAGGAGTCAAAGGGGAAAAAATTGCAATTTTTCAAAATATTTATTTTTTTATCGAATTTTGATTTGATTTTTTTCTTTGGATTCTTCTTAATGACAGATTTCAGTAGTGCAGCAACAAATTGACATAACTCTTAATGTTTCCGAGCTTCAAGGGATCAAAGGGCTAATTTTCATGTCCCCAGTTTGTGTCCAGCTAATTACTGTGTCAAGCTTCTTATTTTGTCCACATTCACCTCGTTCCTTGACCTTCATCTTGAAATTGACAAAAGAGGTACACTTCAAACAAGGCTATATGACAAACGCGATGACTTCACTTTTCCAATAGTCAACTTCCCCTTTTTTGTAGCAACATTCCAAAAGCACCAGCATACGGAGTTTACATCTCCCTACTCATTCGCTATTCAAGGGCCTGTGGTCGATACAGTGACTACCTTGATAGAGCTCGGTTGCTTACAAATAGGCTACTTAAGGAAGGGTATGTTGCCCATAACCTGAGGTCATCACTACATAAGTTTTACGGTCGACATCACGATCTTGTGAACCGCTATGAGATATCTGTTTCCCATATGACAACAGATATTTCTCTTTGCCACTAAAGTTTGATTTTCCTCTACCGGACTTTACTACCGGAGTTGACATGTTCAACACGGCGGGTGTCTTATAAGTAGCAGGAGATGCTTCCTCTATCGGTGCACATGATCTCACCCATGGTTTTTATTGGGTCCGTGTTGTTCATTTTTGTATATGTGCGTGTCTTCATTTTCTATTCTGTGCCGTGCTCATGTTATGTCTTCGTTTCTTCGTCACTTACTTCACTTTAAATTACACTTGTTCAAATTTCAGTGTTCGAAATGCTGCGGTCGTATCATGCTGCACTCGGCGTAGGCGTTTAATTTTCTTTATTTCATATATATATATATATATATATATATATATATATATATATATATATATATATATATATTTTTTATGTATGTGTGTTGTTTTTGTGGTTTTTAAATTTTCACATATATTTTTTTTTCTTTCTGCCTCTGTACGATAAAATATATAGGTACTTCCAATATTTTATTTTTGAACCATTTCTTTAATTGATAAAAAACAGGATAACAAGAAAAATAAGGGTCACAAGTTAGGAAGAGCTATCTTTTTGCAGCCGATGCACGAACGTACTACAACAAATCCCTGAGGAATTGCTCTTTACCCTTTTAATTTAAAAACCTCTTTGTGGAAGATAAATTTCCCTTATGAATTTCAATAGATGCAATTATATACTAAAATAACAAAAAATCATTTTATGCACCTTCTTGAATGAATAGTACGTTTTCCAATCTGCCTTTCTAATACTGGTGTAATATGGGTACCCTGTGCAATTTGGGTACTCCCACGTTCGATTTTATTTCTTTTTTTTCTTAATCATTTTCAATGAATATTATGCAGTTTGGGCTCCTTTTTAGGAGTATACCTTGATTTAAGGGACTATGAGTTTTAGAATTTTTTCTTGAAGTACATATGTAAAAAATTGAAAATCTATGATTTCTTTTAATTAGACATCAAAACTTTTGTTCTCTAAATCGACTTCTTTCATCTTTATCAGCTTCATATCTATATATATGTACGAAAATATATGGAAATATGATTGGAAGTTGGGAAGATTTCGAGCATTGTCAATTGTGGGATTTCTGGGGTGAATTATTACCATAAAATTTTGATCCACGGGCAAATATATTGATCCCTGTCTTAAAACCGACGTATATCGAATTCTTCTGAAAACTCAGGCTTATACAAGGCGTTAAAATGAAGATTTGGTAAGGGATGGTGGATTGTCCAAAATATGAACATAAATTGCTCAGTAAAAAATAACTCCTTTCATTCTATACAACATAAGCTATATTTGCCTTACTAAAATATTTGTCGTTTTTGAAATTACGCATTAGAGTTTCTGAAGACACATGTTCACATGAAGTGGAAATAGTGCATAAATCAGTCAATTGTACCCCTGTTATAACACATTTACACAGTCAACATTTGTTATTTCATCCCAGACATGGGCGGGGTGATATATTGTTATTCAACGTTTCTTCTAATTATAATGTCACCACAGACGTAGTCGGGGTGGAATGTTGTTATACTACATTCCTTTTGATTATTATTCTAATTATTATTATGTCACCCCACACAACGTCAGAGTGACATGTTGTTATTTTACGTTTCTTCTGATTAGTATTATTATTATTATGTCAACCCACACAACGTCGGAATGACATGTTGTTATTTTATGTTTCTTCTGATTATTATTATTATTATTATGTCACCCCACACAACGTCGGAGTGACATGTTGTTATTTTACGTATCTTGTGATTATTATTATTATTATTATTATTATGTCACTATTATTATTATTATTATTATGTCACCCACACAACGCCGGAGTGACATGTTGTTATTCTACGTTTCTTCTGATTATTATTATTATTATTATTAGTATGCCACCCACACAACGTCGGAGTGACATCTTGTTATTCTACGTTTCTTCTGATTATTATTATTATTATTATTATTATTATGTCACCCCACAAAACGTCATAGTGACATGTTGTTATTCTACGTTTCTTCTGATTATTATGTCATCCAAGACGTAGTTGTTATATTACGTTTCTTCCAATTATTATTGTTATTCCTATTATTCTTTCAAATATTTTTGACCGAGTGATTAATTTGAAATGTCTTGAAGAAAACGGTTTGAAACTTTGAATGAAGTTGGGCCATTATCCAAAGTTTTATGTTTGGCATTTAAAATTTCTAAAATGACCGCTATTCCAAGATGGCCGCTGAAATATGCCAAAAGGTCAACATTGGCGGATTTCAACAAAATTGAGTTCTAAGTAGGCTTGGGGCTGCGAATAATGTGGAATCATCGAATTGGTGGTCTAGGGTGGCATCGGCTATTGCTTGCAATTGCAAATCCAGTTATTCTTCTTCCAATAATTCTTGTTCGAGTGATTATTTTGAAATGGCTGAATGGAATCACTCCAAACTTTGCACAAAGCTGGACCACCATCTGAAAATGTATGCTCTGCGGTTAAAAGTTTCAAATTTTGGATTCAATATCTCAGGAACTGCCTTCAGGAATTAGTTCATATTTTGAATGAATGTTAAGTACGATGAAAGGAAGGAATCTATTCGACAAATATTTTCAAAATTACCGCCTAAATACGTAAAAAATTCAACTTTAGATAACGATGAAAATTGATTTCTAGGTAGATTTTGGTCTTGGGTGACATCGGCTTTTGCTCGAAATTGCAAATGAAGTTATATTTTTAATTCTTATTCTTCCAATATTCTTCCAATAATTCTTGTCCGAGCGATTATTTTTGAAATAATTTTGTTACCGATAGGGACTAATTGTGCGCCACTTTTCGCAAATTTGTTTCTTTATTCCTATGAAGCCAGGTTCATACAAGGGCTAGTTAAGAAAAAAGACAATAAGCTAGCCAAGTCCTTTAATTTCAGTTTCCGTTATATAGATGATGTTCTTTCATTGAACAATCCTCAATTTAAGGATAACCTTCATCTTATGTACCCAAATGAACTCGAAATTAAAAAGACAATTGATACACCATCATCAGCATCATACCTGGACCTAAACCTCTACATAGACAACTCTTTACGTCTAAAAACAAAATTTTAAGACAAGCGTGATGATTTCGACTTTCCAATAGTGAATTTCGCGTTTTTTATCAGTAATATTCCCACATCTCCGGCATATGGCGTGTACATTTCACAACTCATTCGCTATTGCCGTGCATGTAGTTTGTACAGCGATTTTGTCAACAGAGCGAAATTACTTTCTCAAAAATTTATACATCAAGGGTATGTTCAGTCAATATTGCAATTGTCACTACAGACGTTTTACGGTCGTCAGTACGATTTGACAGAACGTTACAATGTTTCTCTTTCACAAAAGAAAATAGACATCTTTGGGTAGATCCAGAGTTTATTACCGGACTGACAAACACCGGCTGTGACAAAACCGGACATTTCACACTGGCAGTGTGACGGGTGCCACACGTGGCGCAGATTATGCTTACCCTTCCGGAGCACATGATGAAACCTCAGTTTTTGTAGGGTTCCCACTGCTAATGCTTCAGTTGTGTGGCATTCTTGTTCATTTCTGTTTTATTTGTTTTGCCTTTGTCCTACTGTCTCAATTCGTGTTGGATATGAATTGCCGTGATTTTGGATTTGTGATTTTAGAATTCCCCTTTCTTTATTCTTGCTTCGTTTTCGTTTGCCGGTATATTCAAACTTTGCACAGAATTGGAGCACCATATGAAGTTGTATGCTGTGTGTTAACAATTTTCAAAATGGCTTCCACATCCAAAATGGCCGCCAAAATTTCAAATTTGTCTGATTAGAACGAAAATGATTTCTAATTGAAATAAAAGGGACAACAGGAAACACCTACAATGGCTGAAAATTATAATTACATTTTGAAGCTGCGAGTAAGGTTGAATGATCCAATTGGGTTTCTTTGGTGACATTGTCTGTTGCTTGCAATTGCAAATCTTTTTTTTTCAATAAAGTTTGTCTGAGCGATTATTATAAAATGGCTGAATGGAATGATTTTTTAAGCTTTGCATGAAGTTGGACCACAATCTGAAGTTCTATGCTGTGCGTTTAAAATTTTCAAAACGGTTGCCATTTCCAAGATCACCGCTATTTTACCTAAAGACTTTAGTATTACATATCTCAGTAACTGCATTGCAGAATAAGTTTTAATTTTGCATAAATGTTCAGTAAGAGGAGAGGAAGGAATCTATGAGACATTTTTTTTAAATGGCCGCCGTTTCCAAGTTGGCATCTTCAATACGTAAAAATTGGACTTAGTCCGATTTCAACGAAAATTTAATTCTAGGTACATTTGAAGTTGCGAATAAGGAATCATCAACTTGGTTTTCTTGGCTGACATTGGCTATTGCTAACAATTGCAAATCTATGTAGTTTTCTTAGATAAAAAGTACATAATTGCAGCTTATTAAAAAAACAAATGAACTAACGTAATGCGACCAATACAATTTTGAAAAAGAAAAAAATAATTCACTTCAAAGAAATAAAGCAAGAATTGGACAAAAATAATGTATGTTTTCACTTTAACACACTTTTTTATGTTGCTTGACAAATACGACATAGAAATTATTTCATATATATATTGATATCAACGCCGCGTCATTAAGTATGTCTTTATTATCGTAGGTGATAGTGCTGGTGGAAATTTGGCTTTGGCTGTATCTCTGAAGCTCACTGAAGAAAGCAGTAGTGCGAAAGTCCCGCCCATACGGATGTTGGCACTAGTTTATCCGACAGTTCAAGCATTGGACTTCACACTGAATTCTTTTCAGATTAGCAACCTTCCACCAAGGATGGAAAACACATTTGCCACAAAATCTTTGATAATATCTTGGATTAATTTATATGCGTTTGGACATTTAAATTATATGGATTCATTTTTTAACAATAGCCATTTATCAAAAGCGACAAAACAATCGTATCGTAAGTTTGTAGAACCCAAATTACTACCAGAAAAATATAGATCTTATCCTGATGACGCAGTAGAAAGCACTCTCCCAAAAGAAGTAGAAAAAGTTCTCTTGAATCCGTATTGTGCTCCTCTGATGATGTCTGACTCTCAAATGAGAAATCTTCCGAAATCATTGATTATGACGTGTGATCTTGATGGCCTAAGGGATGAAGATTTCATCTTGGTGGAACGAATGAGACGTGTTAACATTCCGGTAGAACATAAGCACTATGAGGGTGCTGATCACGGATTTATATTTTTAGCGTACTATGATACAAATAAACGATCGGTTGAAGATTTAACTTCATATATAAAAAAAAATATTTGAAATTGAACTTTGAAATAAGAAATTTGGTTTCAATTTTCAAAACTTTCTCCTTATCCATTGTGAATGAGGGATGGACGAAAACATTATTATATCAGTTCTCTTGGTTTTCTTTCATGGTCTCCTTGGCAATTCGTAAATAAATACATTGCCTTTACAGTCATAAATTATAAGTGCTCATTGTTTAAACAAAATACAAAAATCTATAGAAAAGGATAAATTGGAGCTTTTCCAGCGAAAGCCAAAGGTCAAAAGTAATTCAAATTATACTTGATTGATTATAATCCAAGCAATAAAAAAGATCTTAGGCACACCTTTTATTGCCATCTTACATCTTTGATCGTGTCATTTATTCAGTAAACTGAATTGAATATACCTCAATTCTATAAACAAAAATATCTTTAGATCACGTAAAGCTATATTACCATGCACTGCTTTTTTATTAAATACATGATAAGAAATGAAAAATCTCAAAAATATTTATAAATTATGGACTTAATACGTAGTAAATATGTTATATATGGACCTTAGAGGTTTATATCAAGCGATGACAATGTATGAGGTCAATATACCGTATAGCGGGTAATTTTGACGGGTGTAAAATTTGGCGATTTTAAAGAGAAAATGTATACGAAAAATTTTGGCGGTTTTTATTTTCGAGATATTTTAAAATACATAATAAAATATTTCCCTTGTTACTTACAAGAGATAAGTTTTGGTTTATAATAAGTGTTGATCAACATGAAATATCAAAGAATAGACTGACAATTATCCTTTGATTTTAAATATGTTTTATTGCCATTAATCAATTATCTAGTATTACATGTAATTTAAATTTATACCTGCATTTTCATTAATTTTAAATATTTGTCACCCACACAGCTTGGCCTGATTACAAACTTTAGACATGCACAATACATTGGTAATAATTAACAAAAAAATGTTATAAATTTCATATACTTTTTTAAATATATAAACTGTAGAATTAAATTTGGCGGGATTTATTTTGGCGATATAAGCTGGACTGCTAAAATTCGCCAAAATTAGCACTCCGCGAAAATAACCCGCTTTACGGTATATTCCTGACAGGTCCATATTTAACATATTGACAGAGTAAAAAGTCCATAATCTGTTTATTGCGTATGCATTTTTATGTTATCTCATAACATTTTTTGCAGTACATCTTTTTCATCTACCCCAGTGATATTGAAATTAAAGAGACAACCGATACACCAAATTCTGCTTCATACCTTGACCTTTTGTTATACATTGATGAACATGGACGTCTGAAATCTAGGCTATATGACAAACGTGATGATTTTGACTTTCCAATTGTGAACTTTCCCGTTCTCTGCAGCAATATACCTACCTCACCAGCATATGGAGTGTATTTTTCACAATTAATTCGTTACTGTAGAACGTACAGTTCATACTGTGACTTTATGGAAAGAGCAAAAGCACTGTCACAAAAACTGCTGAGTCAGGGATATATTCAGCCCTCGTTACTTTCGTCCCTTCAGAAATTCTATGGCCGTCACCATGACATCATAGATAGATATGTAATGTCGGAGTCACAAATGAAAACTGACATTTTCAGCTAGATTCACGTCTTCCCGGATTTGACATTACCGGTTTTGATTTTACCCTGGATTGACCCACTGACAGTGGGACGGGTGCTGTATACAGAGCAGGATATGCTTACCATTACGGAGCACCTGATGTCACTCTATTTTTGAGAGTTCACACTGTTATTGCTTTTTTGTGTTGTATATGTAGTGGTTGTGTGTTTTTTGGGCATGTAGTGTCTTTGGTCTTCGGTCTTCTGGTGTTCTTCATTTTGCCTTGTCTCTGGACTTTGATTTATATAATCTTGTGCTTTGTTCCTTCGGTATTCTACTGCCGTTGTTTTTTTTTCAATTCACCAGGATTGAATTCGAAAAAGAAGCTATATCTAAAGGCCGATGTTGATCTGCCACCAACTAGAATGGTTTACATGAGAGTTCATAGGATAAATAAATGCCGAAATTTCTCTTATATTTGGAAATAATACACAAGCCTTTACATTAACGTGCTTCGGTGAGGTGTGCAATAAAAACATTCGAAACATGTTAAATAAATTTTTCATTGACTTAAGTGGTTGCTTTGTAAAGATTTTAATTTCCCCTGTAACTTTGTAAAGTGTTTTCAAGATTTTAAAATATTTTTATAAGACCTTTCGTGGAAAACACCTATAGCCTGAAAGTCTAACCAGACAAACTAAAAATAGAAACGTATACTTAATATACTTAAAGATAGAAACATGACGTCAATATATCTAAAATTAGAAAGAATGCTTCAAATACTCGAAAACATTAGATAATATATCTTCTTTATAATGAATTTCTTTAAACGTATTAGCCTAATTTAGCCAATGAAATTAATAGATTTTTTACTGTATGTTATATTGCTGATTATGTATTTATAACCATAGTTTTTAAAATAAAAGAATGAATAATGTGTGAATGTATCCGAAATTTACATATTACCAATACAACTTACATCTCCAAGGGCATCACAGCAATAATATTCTTCAAAAATCAGATATTTTTATGATTCTACCGACTTTTAATAGAAGCAACGTTTTCGCAAAGAAAATAACAAATGAATAGCTTGTACTCCACTCTCATGTTATTAATAACAAAAGAATGAATATTGGTTAGGTACATTTCAATACTCAAAATTGGGTTTCTTTGTCAAAAGTTTTATTCCAATTTTCCCATTTTGTAATAACATGGAATTATTTCATGTAAAGTATTTATCTTAAAAGCTCTTACTATTTCTAATATGTTTCAAAGTCTGCGACATTTATAAATAATGAAAGGATATGTGGTAAATGCTCATGAGACAAAATACAAATACAAGGTAAAAACAAGCAATTGAACAACTCTTTTATTTTTGTTTTTAATCTTAAAGTCATCATGATGGAGGCTTTCAACAATTAACCTTCCTTAAACCTCAATGTAAGTTAAAGACAGCCCCCTAGCATAGGTTTGAGCGGAATTCTTTGCTGGACGTCAAACAACACTATATCAATGTCTATTATTTTTCCATGGATGCCGGATAGTCCTCAAGCATAAAATTAACTTGCAGGTGTCTTATAAACGCTATTCGACAAAAAGACTTATAGCACACTATATGGAAAAAAAACCAGATATTGGCACTATGACTGGTACCGTCGAAGGTGGAAGGCATTCAAATGTTACCCGCACAGTAAACTTAGTATTATCTACGTTTGTACTAATCTACTTACGGTAACAGTTCATTGCCTTTCTACGTTGATTATACCAATGCTAGTTACAAAATCCAGTGTTCCAATATGATGTAGAAGATAATCACAATATGTCATACATCGGCAAACGAATACCGAAGCAAGAAAAGGAAAGGAGAAATTCTAAAATCATAAATCCAACATCACGGCAATTCACAGCAAAACGAATTGAGACAGTATGACAAAGACAAAACAAATAAACACACGAGGACGCCACAAAACTAAAGCACTAGCAGTTTGAACCCCTATAAAAACTGAGGTATCATAGCACATGAATAACACATACAGTCCCTGGACCAGTCAACATTCCCATTTTTCATATTTCGTATAAAAGTGAAAAATTCAATCTTCATTCATCTTAAAAAGGAATTTCATGTTTACATGTAAACAGTTTTCGCATTGACTAAAACATTAACAAAAGATTCTTCAGAAAAATCGAAAAAATAGGCACTAAATTATTTATTAAATCTTATGTTTTGCTAAAAAATCGAAATATTAGATGTAATATTGCAAATAAAATGTGGCAGTTCCGTGCGAAAAGTAAGCAAAAATCATCATATGAAGCTCATTCCATTCCGTGTCCAAATGGATGACCTTTGTCGACTTTAAAAATTGAAAGTTTAAGAGCTGGACCCAGTTGTATGAAAGTGCCATTAGCCTAATGATTCATTAAGTCTTCATTAAGTCTTAACAATCCATTGGGCTAATGACGTCTTAATGACACATTAGGCTAATGACACGTTCATACAACCAGGTCCTGACCAATGATATTGTGGTACTACTGAACAGCTTTTACAACAAGGAAGGATATTATTGTTTTGAGTCGACAAACGGGGGTTTTCTGTGTCACTTCTTACGATTTTCTAAATTAAGAACTATAGTACAACACAATTGACAATGCCAGGTATTATTGAATTCGAATAACCAAAGAATCGTCAATACATCAGCTGCTTAAGGTAGATGGGTCCTTCAAAATTTTTTCCATAGATTTTTTTTTATTTTTACAGGAAAGTTTTCTTATTATATAAGCATTGAAATAAAGAAATAAAAAAGTGGGGGGGGGGGGGGGGGGNAAAATAATCAAATATTTCTAATGAATATATAGGGAAAAACAGGTATATTGTTGATTTCTTTAAAACTATTCCATAGATTTCTTTCATCTTTACTCATGTGTTAGCCCTTTGGACATACTTTCAAAAAATATAAAGAAAAATGGGGGTCACCGACTTTGTTTTCCATATGATTTGTGAAATGTGAATTTTCATAGTGATATCTATGTAAAATATTTTTATCAGATTATCTCCCTTTTTCAAAAATCCTCTTCCAATTTATTTAATTATCAAGTAACCATGCCTCGTCTAATCAGATAAAGACATGTGAAATCAAGTCCATGTAGGTCCTTTGCATTTTGTATTATGAATATGATATTGATTGATTTATTACAAATAAAAATATTTGCATATTTAAAAAGCAGATAATACCATAACAGAATAAATAACAAATTCAAAATGGCGGAAGACTACCGATCTACCTTAATAAAAGTAAGCATGTGCTGCTCCGTATACGGCATCCGTCCCGTGTAATATATCGGCAAAGGAATACAGAAGCAAAAGGTGGACAGAAAAATACCAAATCAAAAATCTAAAAAAAAATAGCAATTCATATCCAACAGCATTACAAAGACAACATAAAAACAAAAAGATCGAAAGCACCACAAAACTAAAGCACTAGAAGAGTGAACTACAAAAACTTGAGGTATCATCAGGTGCTGTAAATTAATCGATTCGATGTCCAGTTAAAACCTCTTGTGTCAAACCCGTGAAATTTAATATCTAGCTGAGGACGACATCAATTTTTCCGTGAATGACCATTTCCGGCGTGGGAAGGTCTAGTTAAGAAGAGCTCACGTGAACTCGTCTCAACTCGTTTACTAGCCAATCAGAATTGTTTTTTTTTATGATTCAACGACAGTATCTAAGACGAAACATCACAAAAATTGGGTGTAAGACAAGCTACACACATTTATTCCCGCCAATATTTTCTCATTACAATATACTTGGCTTAGTCTACATGAATCGAAAAGAATATAATTCCATGCACTTAAATGGAATATCAACTAGTTTTGAAATACAAAATGTAAACCAAAATACATCATAAACGCCTAAATCGTTGGCACCGAAATAACCCCGGACTCGGAAGCGTGCTCCATGCTCTATGACGTCGGGAAAAGGGAAGTAATTCACTGATGTCAAAAATGGCGTTTCGAAGCTAATTTGTTTGATTTTGTGGATAAAGAGGAGGAGAAAAATAATCAAATACCAGAGAGAGGGTCAGACAAAAAAATCTCAGACACCCTCGGGTAACATTTCTAGCCTCTCGGTATTAGCAAGCTTTTTCCGAGTACTTGAAATCTTACCCTTGGGTGGCTAAGATTTTTCTGTCTGCTCCTCGCACTGGTGTTAGATTCTTATAATCTTTAACTCATGAAAGAAATTCTTCGTCTTTATCTTTCGTTTCGCTACTTTACTCGAGAAAAGACGAAATTTCGTACATTCAAGAAAGATATCCGATCTCTGATCTGCTCTCATGTAAAAACTATTATTATCATGTGTACAATATCCAATGATGTCGTGCTGTCGGCAGTAGAAATACATATGTAGGGGATGAAATTAAATGTAACAAAGAATGAATGTATCCTTGGCTTACAAGTTTTTTGGTCATCTCTAAAAACTCTTTTTTAAAGTTATGATATGGGTTGCATACTCGAAAGAATCAAATTATCTGTAAAAATTAATGTACAATCCAAATACCAGATTATAGGTATACTGCTATTAGGAAAGGGAGAGTTAGCAATTTGGACGTTGAAATCGCCAAGTTTATCAAATAGCTTAGATGTTGAGTGTCTATCTACGTTAACATACAACCAAGGGTATATGTACAAATATGTATATGATTGTAATTTGATTGTAGCATGTGATTGTAGTTTTCGGTCATTGTAGGTGTATTTGTTATCTTGTTTTTGACATTTGTAGATACATTGTACTTTGTCTCAATGTACTTCCGGATTACCTGATGGCACTCTCAGTTTCACGACAGTTCACACTGTGAGTGCCTTGGTTTTGAATGTTGTGTTTTTCATTTCTGAGCTTTGTAGTTGTCTAACGTCATTGTTTCCTGTGTTCTTGTTTTGGAATTCGAGTTTTGTAAATGCCACTCCGTTGTTCTTTTGGTATTCTACTGTCGTTGTTTCTCCCTGATTTGTACAATCATTTCATGCCGCAGAATTAGTTTTTTTTTAATAAGAAAATATGTATAAAATGTTTATACAATGATTAAGATTCGTGTCATGTTGACCTATAAAATATTTGAATTTTACTCAAATAATCTTTGATCTGTTAAATAAAGTTGTTTGAAATTTCAATAAAGATTGATAAAATAACTATTGGGTCTGTAAGTCTCGTCATGTGACACCGAGAAATCACGATAAAATTCAATTTTGAAAACTTTTCCCGTCAAAATATGACGTTGTTGGATTATGACGTCCTTATTGTTTGCTTGAAACGTCATATTTTTCTGTTAAAAATGCAACTTCCGGGTACAAATTATGTACCCGGAAGTCCAAAAATTGTACGAGACTTACAGACCCTATTAAAGCAAACAACAATTATTTTTAACACAAAACAATTTTCTGTGATTTTCAATTAAACTGTATAAAAATAAAGTTATTTGAACTTTAAGAAAGTATGTTCATGATTTTCAACATGTACTTTTTTATTTCCAAGCATTTGATATCAAGTAATAATAACAAACCAAACTAGATTTGCAATTGCAAGCAATAGCTGATGTCGCCCCTGACAGCCAATTCGATGATTCCAGCTTGTTCGCAGCATCAAAATCTACCTAGAAATCAAATTTCATTGAAATTGGACAAAGTTGAAATTTTTACGTATTTCGGCGGCCATCTTGGAATAGGCAGCCATGTTGAAAAAAATTTTCCTTGCATACCCTCCTCCAGATAGTAATCCAACTTTGTACCAAATATGAAGGAATTCCATTGAAGCATGACTGAGAAAATTT
>MJUU01029643.1:0-14068 GCA_002080025.1 Modiolus philippinarum
TATTGTACTGTTTAAGCTCAATCTTTACAAATGACCAAAATAATTCTTTTTTTTTTCTAAATATTTTACTTTTTCTAATCCTTTTGAAGAAGTTTTATATGTAGCGATATTGTGTTTCATTAATCTTTACATAAATATGGTGGAAAAGTCGGGTTTTTAATTGTACGGTTTAAACTCGATCCTTATATATGACCAAAGTAATTCATTTTTTTCTGTGTTTTATATGTTGCAATATTGCTTTTTATCCCTCTTTACATAAATTTTGTAAAAAAGTCAGCTGTTTTAGAGTGCGGTTTAAACTCAATTCTATCAAATGACCAAAATCATTTATTTTTTTTTCTAAATATTTTACTTTATCAAATGCTTTCGAACAAGTTTTATATGTTGCGATGTGTCATTTCATCAATCTTTACAGTCCTTACAAATAACCAAACTTTTCATTAAGCTTTACATAAATATGTTTGAAGTCAGGTTTTTTATTGTACTGTTTAAGCTCAATCTTTACAAATGACCAAAATAATTCTTGTTTTTTCTAAATATGTTACTTTTTCTAATCCTTTTGAAGAAGTTTTATATGTAGCGATATTGTGTTTCATTAATCTTTACATAAATATGGTGGAAAAGTCGGGTTTTTTTTTTTCTAAATATTTCACTTTATCATATGCTTTCGAACAAGTTTTATATGTTGCGATGTGTCATTTCATCCATCTTTACATAAATATATTTAAAAAGTCAGGTCTTCTATTGTGCGGTATAAACTCAATCCTTACTAATGACCAATATAATTATTTTGTTTGAGATTTTTTACTTTATTATATCCTTTCAAAGAAGTTTTATATGTTGCGATATGGCTTTTCGTCCATCTTCACATAAATATGCTGGAAAAGACAGGTTTTTTATTGTGCGGCTTAAACTCAGTCCTTACAAATGACCAAAGTATTCTAATTTTTCTAATTTTTTTCGAAGAAGTTTTATATGTTGCTATATTGCGTTTCATCAATCTTTACATAAATAGGTTTGAAAGGTCTAGTTTTTCTATTGTATGGTTTAAAGTCAATCCTTACAAATGACCAAAGTAATTTATTTTTTCTAAATAATTAACTCTATAATATCTTTCTGGAGAAGTTTTATATGTTGCGATATTGCTTTTTATCAATCTTTATACGAATATGTTTGCAAAGTCGGGTCTTTTTTGTGCGGTTTAAAATAACCAAAATAATTACTTCTTTCTAAATATTTTGCTTAATTAAGAAGTTTATATACGATTCGGTATTGATTTTTATTGTTTGAAAAGTCGAGTCTTTTTTGTGCGGTTTAAACTCGATCCTTACAAACGACCAAAATAATTCATTTTTTCTAAATATTTTACTTTGTGATATTCTTATTATATGTTGCGATTATGTTTTTCATCCATTTTTACATAATAGTTTGAAAAGTCAGGTGTCATTGTGCGGTTTAAACTCAATCCTTACAAATAACCAAAATAATTTATTTTTTCTAAATATTCTACTTTATCATTTCCTTTCGAAGTAGTTTCATTCCTTCACGCACATTTCATTTGCTTTTCATTGAACACATGGACTATATAAAACGACAACGTTCAAGCGACATTTCTCCTAAAGTGATTAGTAATAATTTTTGTTATTTGGCAATTAAAGAACGGGTTATTTCAAGCATATTTCCATGTATTTTTAGAAAAATTGACGACTGTTTTAAATCTAAATCTATATCAGTCCCAGATCTAAAAATACAGAAATTTTAAAGTGAACTTGACCAAACTACGATCACGTGTTTTAAAACGACCAATCGGTTTATATAATGTAAAGAAAAGACAATGCACACTTCAAATGTACTTCACAAACACTCCCGCGACCGTGTCTGCGTTTAGAGTGCACATGAAAACGGTCACACGTCAGCTTTTGGCTGTCGCGGGATAACTTTTAAGTGAACTCGAAGTGCATTCAAACGCTTTTCGAGTGCACTTGGTTGGAATGTTACGTCAACACTCGTCTGTATAACGGAGCATATTTCGTTTAGAAAAAGTGTATTCTGTTTCAGAATGCACTGTTCCTTGATTTACACCGTAGATATTTCACTTAAATTTTAGCCAGCACTTAGCAGGAACTAAAGTTTTAGCAATTCTTGAAAATATGAAAAAGAAAGGAAATGGGGTAAATGTCAAGGAGACAACATCCCATGTCCAGGTTTAAACGACCAAAAACAAAACATCTAGGGTCACCATATTTTTCTTCAACACATAGAGGAACCTCTCACCATTTAGTAAGCTCTAAATGGCCCCGAAAAGGTAAAAAAGTGAATAAATCAATGGAAACAAACCACATCCAATACCCCAAATATCAAGAAACTAAAATTGTATAAGAGGACAAGTCAATGACCAACATATTCGAAAGTATACTTTCGAAACATTAATAAACGAATTAAATATTCAGCCAAGTGCAGGAACCAACTACTTTTTAACATCATCTTGTGCTCAATTTTTCACAGTTGAATAGTCACTGCAGTTTTGCGTAATTCTGTTCGCTAAAATTTTATTGAAATCTATAGGCTTTTTCATTGATATCCAGGAAAAGGACATTCTGATACAAAGTAGACTTTTTATAAACGAAAAAAAAACCTCCGTTATTGAGGACCCATCCCTGGATCCACATTTTATTGTATTTGTTGATTACACGTCTAGATATATGAGACCAAAATCCTTAAAAGTTTTGAATTTGATTTTCTCGGAGAAACAAATCAGACAAGTTCATCCGGACAAGAAAAAGAAGGATGTAAGAGTAAGAAACAGAACAGAAACTAGTGTTTGGACGCAAAAACAAAAATCTCCAAAGCCTGCTTTCGACACAGGAGTTCAGAACAACCGAGCGAACCCGTCTGTGAAATTTCATCCTATAGGGCGCTCTTAATTTTTTTGCCTTTGATTCCTTTCCAGCATTTCCATACAGCTCATTAAAATTATTGCAGTTGGAGTTAACATATGTGTTATTATCTCATGTTCATTTACTCCATATCCTTTCGTAAAATATTTAATATTGTTTTTATTTCACTCGTTTCCATCGAAAGAGAAGCAATTTTAAAAATTTTTACTGAAGTTGCATTCTACAGTTATAATACATACTCTCTGCAAAGTTTGATATTTAGATCATATTGGTTTTTGTTCTCTATCAGTTTTTAAACATCTGTGAGTTGATGGTCTTCCAAACGCTTAGATTTTATCTGCACTGAAGAGACATAAGTTGTCATATTGCGCATTTGCAGAAAATAAATCCACAGTTATTTCGGTATTTAGTTATTACAGCACTGTGAAGATCGCACTAATATTCTTCAATAAAATGCGAGGACAAATTCAGTTACGAAGAGGGATAATAATAAAAGCTGAGTAAAGACAATAAGAAAAAAAAACTATAATAAGTCTTCAAACTTTATATAGGAGTTTTAAAAAGAAACGAAACAAAACCACCAATTCTCCAAACTGCGTTTGAGAGCCCAAATACAAGTGCTGATGTGATGCATGCAAGCATGAGGTTACCAAACAAGAATACATTTTTTATTACTTGCAAAAAAATTATTCTCTTTCTTTGCATGATGTTGTTATTTTAATCATCAACGATGTCGTTATGTCTGCTGATTCCTCAATGTGAGAGTCAGATTTTTATACTCATTTAGTCTTCAAAATAAAGACAAAAAATTTGACCCAGTCCTTGAATTTCAGCTTCTGTTATATAGATGATATTCTACCACTAAAACAACCCTCGCTTTGGTGATTTCCTTCATATTATTTATCCAAAAAAGCTTGAAATTAAGGATCCTACAGATACTTCCACATCGGCCTCGTTCCTTGACCTTCATTTTTGGAATTGACAACAGTTACATTACGATCTAGGCTGTATGACTTCACTTTCCTAAAAGTCAACTTCCCTTTTCTTTATAGCAACATTCCAAAAGCACCAGCATGTGGAGTTAACATTTCATAACTCATTCGCTACTCTTGTGGTCGTTACAGTGACTTCCTTGATCGAGCTCAGTTGCTTACGAATATACTACTTCAGCAAGGGTACCTTATCAAAAACATAAAGTCATCAATGTAGAAGTTTTACGGTGGACATCAAGTACTTGTTGATCGCTATGTTTCCCAGATGATGACAGATCTTTCCCTCTACAATTAAGTTTGTTTTTCCTCTATCGGATTTGACTTTACTACCAGATTTGACATGTTTAACACGGCGGGTGTCTTATAAGAAGGAGGAGATGCTTACTCCTCGGGTACACCTGATCTCGACCATGGTTTTTATTGGGTCCGCGTTGTTCATCTGTATGTGTAGCTTACAAGGATTTATTCATATTGTGAGCTTAAGTGTCAACAAACTTGTTCAGAGTTAAAACTGCCTTGCATTTTATGTATACGTAGTTATTACAAATAATCTTATAAATGATTTGGGAATATGAAACATTTATTCCATACCTTCCAAAATAATCACACATCACATTATGACGTAATCCAGATAGAGAAATGCTAAAGTAAGTGAGAACCGAACCATCAGTCAAAATAACGAACAATCCATGCATAATGACAACATCGAAACGCTAAGAACAAGCACATCGTTTAGGTACAGGACAAAAAATGAAGGCACACATACAGATGAACAACACGGACCCAATAAAAAGTCATGAGTGAGATCAGGTGCAACGGTAGAGTAAGCATCCCCTGCTTCTTATAAGAAATGCATGTCAAAAGAAATGGTAGGTTGAACCGGTTTGCAGCCTATTGCAATATTCTTATTATTTCCTGTTCAGACAAAATATCGATGCATATATAATGTAGTAATAGAGTTTTTTTTTCACTTTTAGATTCCAACATAGAGACTTTAGATATGAAGAATCCATGGTTCCAAGTTAATCTTGAAGAGATATTGTATGTGACCTTTCTCGTAAATGAGCCAAGTAAGAAAAAAAGGAGGTGAATTTAATGAATTCGAATTTAAATAATCTGGAAATATGGGCAATTTTCACCGACGTAAGTAAATACGGGATTTTCGAGTTTGAAACTCTTGTGTAATTGAAGGTAGAAACGATATCCTCAAATACCAGTAAGAAAGATAACTGGATTCCCGATTTATTGAAACGAATAGTGACCTTGATATAATTTTTGTCAAGAATACCGCTTAAGTACAAGCTAGGGGCCTTCTTGATCTCGCTTGAGGGGGTGAATATTGTTCACCTCTAGTTGAAGACCTTCAGGCAACATCAAGATGTAGACAGGAATAAAAGCCCTGTCCTTGATAAACGGGAGTTTTCTATGTATCGTGTGCGTTTTTGTCACATGTACATTCACTCCATATCCTTTCATTTTTCCTATATATAAATATATGTTACAGTAAAAGTGTATAATTAGTAATTATACATAATTACTGAAACATCCGGTAAATATGTATTATAACTAGCATGTTTAGAAATTATGTATACATTTTGTAATTACTAAATTTTTCAGGAAATATGCATAATTACCGAAATATTAAGCCGGAATTAAGTATAATAACTGAAATGTTATTAAAAAAGAATGTTGAAACATTTGTGTTTAATTTATTAAGTTCAATGATGCAAAAGTTAAATATAAACTACCAACTACATTTATTTACTTGAAACTAAAGTATTTCATTGGATTGTTTCATTTATTCTTAAAAGATTAGCATGGACTTCACCGGCTATTGCACATATGTTGAGGTTTTCGATTTGCATAATAATAAATTATCCGTTTGTTTCCTTAAATCCTATTCTTCTAATCAGCTATTACTACTTGTCGAAATGGGAAAATGCAGTAAATTTGAATTCAGCAGTTGCTTATTTAGACAACTTGTGTCTACTCAGTGCATGTCCATATTGTTTCCAGTTTATTACTCATATTTCTCAGATCGAGATAGTTAAATTTTCACATTTTAAAGTTCGAGGTTTACCCGAGAACTTCAAAATGTGAAAATTTAACTATCGAGATGGGAGAAATTATCATAATAAATATTTCACGAAAGGATTATTTATTATGATAATTTCTCCGATTATTTATTATGATAATTATTTATTATTATAATATATCATAATAAACCGGAAGGCAATGTTAGAGATTGTTTCGCTAATTCATACTCAATTTATTTGAGGTAAAGCGATCTCCGTAGTCTTCAGTCTCAAGTATGCCGCCATTTTGTTGCTATCATCGTTGATATGTGTATCATTACGCCATTCACTGAATATAATGTTTTTGATAAAGTTATCTTTTGTTAGACAATGATGCAGGTGTTAATTTCATCAACATTTCTAGAAACCGTTACACGAAGCATTTGCATGATTGACCAATCAGCAAGTGAGATCAATTTCTTAACATGTTGTTTATTATTTTCATCTAACATTATCTGGGAAGTATTTATTTCGAACAAGAATTAGAGAAAACAAATTGTAACAAATTTAAGAATTAGTGCCCTTAAGTTGGATATTGAACGTGGCAGGTATGTTAATGTTCAGTGGATGTAAATTGTGTAATAATAAAATTTAAAAGTAGCCATAACAAAATTTGACGCGACTTTTCTCCGAATATCTCTTTCAGTAAATTTTAATAGCTGACATTGCATACACCAATGAAAAGCTAATTTTTTTGCCGCTTCACGCCATGCATTACCATAATTTTACAGCAAAGGGTTAAAAATATTTTCCATTACCCTTTTATGTTATTTCAGCAGAAAATTTGAGTCGAAAACAGAGGGAGTATACCTGGTTTACTGAACACAGGTGTTAAAATGCCCTGGGGTCTATCGATTCACCAAAACACGTGGGTCGGGAGTTATGGCGTTTTGCATTTGCGCCGATTCGTTCTTTCATTTGCGCCGATTTTTCTTTCATTTTCGCCGATTTTTACTACCTAATTTAGGGTCAATTACAAATGTTCAAACTTCATTACTGAAATGAAAACGTTGGTCACTAAAAGCTCTATTAGAATTGAAATTAAAGTGCACAGTTTGGTAAAAATGGAATGAAAAATAACCCGACTGTCTTGCTTCTAACATATTAAAACCCTCTCTATTGTGACGTATTGTGAGTACTTTACAGCTTATAGCAAGATTAAACAAATATCATCAAGGTAGTATGGAAGTGGTTACTTGAGGGTGTGAATGCCCTTTATCGTTAACCGTCAAACGCCTTTTTTTCAGCTACCGTTAACGTCAAATAGGTCAAAAATTAGCCGTTAATTGTCATAAATATATTATCGTGATTCGTGAACTTTCTTGAATTTCGAACCATTATCGTCATTTGGAGAAACAATTATCGTCATTTGTCAAAAAGTATTTTTTAAAGAAATATCTAGCGAATTTATTGTTCAGGCATAAAATTATATCGTTAACGTTATTTGGCCTGTGTTTTTACCGTTTACCGTCAGAAGGATACACCCATTCCTTGCTACTGATTTTTTTATTTCTTTTTTTATTTCAACTTTGAAGCTCAGGCTTTCAACTTTGATCCACACCTTCAATTTTTACATACTACATGAAGTTGATTACTTGTGTCATCGGCACAAATGAAAAAAAAAGAAATCGGTGCAAAGGAAAAAATGGAAGTGGGGGGGGGGGGTGTCATTATTTGCAGTGGTCAAGTCAAATTTGTTTCTGATAACAAAATACTGAAGTCATCGTGCATTTCCGATTCTGCATTTGGCCATTCCGACAACTTATTTCTCTGCAATGTCTCTTCAGTGCAGATCAAATCAAATCATTTGGAAGACCATGAACCGAAATATCTGTAGAGGCTGAAGGAGAATATATAAGGAATACGGTTAAAATATTCCCTTGTTATACTGCAACAAATCAACTACCATTTTTTTTAAATAAATGATCCCCCTCCCTTTGGAAGTCAAAGATGGATGGGATCTATACTCTGATAGTTGACTGATATCTTCAGTAAAAGTCAGCTAAAGATTATAGATTTCAAAAAGATATTCGAATGGGACATTTCATATTTAATCATATTTGAATAAGCTATTTAAATTCGGCACCTTATATTGAAAAATGAATTATACAAATTGACTGAAATCAAATCAGAAAATTTGTTGAAAAACTTTGAGAAAATTCAGTAATTATGCATTATTACTGGTCAGAATTAGAAATTATGTATAATTCTTATGAGGTTTAGTAATTATACATATTTACTGAAATTTCAGTAAATATGGTTCAATACCTTTTATATTTGGCCGTCTTTGCCTGATGCAAGTGTAATGGTTTATAGTATCCATCGTGAAATAAGTTCCAAAGGAACATATTTCATAGCTGACTTGGTGTAATAATCTCAAGTTGAAAAGTATTTACTGCTCACCTGGTGAAATAATCTCCAGACAGAATAATCTCTCTGATAAATCAATAACATTCGTTATATTTGAAACTGATTTCACAGAATACTATTTTGGCTAACACAAGCATCTCCTGATCGGTTTCTGACTAACTGGTCCAAAATTCAACTCCTTCCAGGAATCAACTAAGTAGTTAATAGGACTGTTTTGAATCAATCATGCAAGTTTCGAAATTGGATAGAGCGGTCTTGGATAGAAGTTGTCACACTTTGTCAACCAGGCCTTGGAAGGTGAAGAGATTAATCCTACTGTCAGTATGTGTAAAATCGAGTTAGCGCGTTAATGATTGTCACTTGAGCTTCGCCTGATTCCAATCGACAGAATCATTTGCGTATGACACTAGATCCTTTTAAACTTAGATAAAGGAAGTAATTATAAAGAAAAAGAAGGGAAACGGGGATTGTGTCTAACAGACATCGACCCAAATGGTAGTAATAACAACTAAATCATAAGTTTATATATTTTAAATTATTTCAAATTCTTGCCTCCCACCGTGAAATTGGGTTGTTGGCTAAAAATGTGCTTCTTTAGTTAAAAAGTCTTTTTTTTTCTTGTATTCCAAGAGAACAAAATTATAATGTTATTTTTCAGAAGCGTATGGCTTTAAATTCCAAATAGTATATGTCCACAAAGAACAATGGAACTTCCAGAATGGAGGAGCAGAAGTATGTGAACGTTACATAGATTATCCATTATTTGCTCGTAGTATAAGTCACATTCATCATTGTCGAAGAAGAATTGCAGGTCAATATGTTACAGTAGTCGGTACAGGTTATGGAAGTATTATTGCGTGGGGTGTTCGAATTTTTGGGTCAGGTAAATATGATTAGTACAATTATGGTTAATATGTCTGAAAGACCGGTTTTGAATTCCCAGCTAATGTTCTATTTTTTTGCTGTCATTAGAATATCACTACATAATAATGGCATTCCTAGCAGTTTCTTCATTGGAAATGGTGAATAAAATGATATGGAGTAAAAGCACATGAGACAAAGGCTCTAAAAATTAATGGTAAAGAACAAGCAAAGGAACAACGCTTTTATTGTTGTTCTTCATCTTGAAACCACCATTAGGCCTTCAACAATGAGCTCATACCTCATAGTTAGTTCAAGACGGCCCCTAGCATCGGTTTGAGCGGAATTCTTTGCTAATTGTTGAGCAACGCTACATCCATGTCTTCATTGGTCATGGGTGCGGGATTGTCAACAAACGTCAATTACACTGGCAAAGTGCTCTTACAATCACTGTCATCCTTTGCCCGACAAAAGCATTAGTGTCTTAAGCTAGTAGACGATTACAACATATAGACAAACACAGGGCACTCATCAAGTCGAATGTAAAAAAACTTGGCGTTATAAAATAGTGAGATATAGGTACTTAAAACAGGTGGTCAGAATTACATTTCGAAATTACAAAAATAAATGTCAAAATTAGAAAGTATTAATAATATATCCATATGAGAAATTCTCTCACGCACAAGTACACCATAACTGAAAAAATATAGAGAGCATACGTCTCCTGCACGGAGAATCTTTTTACGGACTCCACATGGGAATATATTCATGTATAAATGTAGTTATATAACGTCTCATCGAAAAAATCAATCCCTTAAGAGTTACGAATCACAGAAATATTCTAATTTCTCGAAATGCGGAAGATTCTCTTTCAGTGCAGCGGTTTTCGTTATAGATACATCGGCAAACGAATACCGAAGCAAGAACGAGGAAAGGGGAAATTTTAAAATCATAAATCCAAAATCACAGCAATTCACAGCAACACGAATGGAGACAGTATGACGAAGGCAAATCAATGTCTTTAACCCCCCCAAAAAAATTGTCTTTAAACAAAAATGAATAAGAACGCCACAAAACTAAAACACTAGCAGTGTGATCTCCTATAAAAAAAAAACTTGAGGTATCATCAAGTGCTCCGGAAGGATGAGCATGATCTGCTCCACGCGTGACACGCGTTACACTGCAAGTGAAAAGTCCGGTTTTGTCACAGTCGGTGTTTGTCAATCCGTTTACTATCTCTGGATCTATATTGATCCTTGAATGCATTCATACAGCAGTGTTTGTCGACTTTCGTGCTTTGTTGTAATTGATTCCGTGTTGGTTATAATCATAAATAAATCAAGGCAAATTAAAGATTGCGATCGCCCACTACCCCTTTTGGAACCCAATCCACTTGTAAAAAATACAAGTTTTTTTAAGCTTAATTTCTATTTATTGGAACAATAATTGCATTTAAGGTGGTTCGGGGGACTAAGGGAAATCCATCAGAATTTTTCAATAGTTTGCAGAAGTAAACTTTTAAAATTGAACTTCCAAAAAATAAAAGAAAAATTGGGGGTCACGGACCATATAAGCTCACAATCTTTACCGAAAATAGGGGAGTTTTAGTTGAAATGTTAAGGAAAATTATCATTTTTTATAAATTATTCAAGTTACATCCATGAGAATTTTGATTAATTTTATATATTGCTAGCCCATGTATTGAACTCTCTAAAAACAAAAAGAAAAATGGGGGTCACGGACCTTATTATGTAATTATTTTACAAAATAAAAATTTTCATAGTGATTTCTTTGTAAAATATTTTTTGAAATTACCTCCCTTGTTTAAATTTTCGCTTCAGAGAATTTTACAGTATAAATACTATTCTGAATTTTTCGTCTAAAATGAATGCTAGACTTAGAGAAATGGACCCATTATTTGAGTTTTAAGCGAAATATTTCAAAGATTTGTCCAAATTTTAAAATGTTTGTATATTTCTTTAATGAAAAATACCTATCAAAGCATGAAACATGAAAACAAAATGGCGGAATACCCCCGATCCACCTTAAATACAAGAAGAGACATGGTTGATAGGAAAATTTCTAATAAAATCAATCTCTGAGAATTCCAGGAAAATTACCAACATTATAATCACAGATACATTAAACCTGAAAATCATCATTAAAGCTGCAAGAAATTGGGAAAGGTATTATTGCAGGTAAAATTAAATAAATAAATAAATAAAAAAATAAAACAGACTTCCTTTTTCGGAATGCCGGGATTAGAACATGTAGAATTTTTTAAGCTCAGGATTTCAAGAGTTTTTTTTTATTCAAACCGTAGATTTCGGGAAATCAATTCACAACGACTTGAAATTTCACCGATTTCAAGTTCCTATGTTGTTTTAGATTTTCGGATTTAAAAATAAGATAAGGTCGGGATTCCGGAATGAGACCCATCTGGTCCCGCTATTATGTTTACATCAAAACTGAGAGAACAATGGTAGTCGGAGTGTGTCCATTTATATGACATTGTAATGTTAACTTCCCTTAAAGCTCAGCAACTATAAAATGTACATGTTTGGGTTTTATTCGTATGTTTATTATACTATAGGGTAACAGAACAGAGAAAGGGGAGGTTGGGATACCCATACACTTTAACCCTACCGCTGGCTCTTTTTCTAGTGCCGGTACCAATTCCGGCTGTCCCGAGTTCCTATCGTTGTTTACGTTTGTCTTTTGTATGTTTATTGTGGTTTTTTTCTTGTGCAGTTCCTAGTTACTTTGTGCCATGTGACTATGTTCTTCGGCCATTGTAGGTGTTTCCTGTTATCTTTTTAATCTATGTATCCAGATTTGAAACTTGATTTGTAATTTTTGTTTCATGCTCTGGGGCAAAATTGTCATGGAACTCAACAGTTCCTATCGTTTGTGTTCAACTTGACGAAAAGTCTTATCGTGCTGATTTTTATATGGACCTCCCCCCCCCCCCCAACTGTATATAAGTGGATTAAAGTGAAACTTTGCCAGAAAGATAAGAAAGTCTAAAAATACCCAATTTTAAACAAAAGACATGCAGCCTGTGAGTTACGTGTCTCCAAGTTTAGACATTCTGCAGCCTGCATAAACAAAAGAATTACTATCTTTTTTTGGATTAATTTAACAGAGGTTCTAGAGCCCTTTGATAGAACCAGAACCCATATATTTGGATCTCGGAGCCCTGTGAAGAAGCCCTCAGCCTTGTGCTCTTAAGTGTTGGAACCTGAAAATTCTTTTGTGTCTGTTTTAATCATTGAAATTACTGCATTTTAGATATTTATTTGTATGCCCGTATGGGCCCTATAATTTGAAAAATAAATATTCGTATTGTTTTCAAAAAAGGTTAGAACTATGCAGAGGGTACCTCTTTCATATGTTGTATTGGGACGTGCAAGTAGGGTCCAAAAATTGTATCGAATTAAATAATAATATATTTCATCGAAATCCATACCAAAATAAATACTGCCCAAATGTACGATTCCAATAAAATACTAATGCACAGTGTAAATTAATTGACACTTTTTTTTTCTCATTGACCGCTCCCGACATGTGTTGCTTCAATGACATATTTTAGCTGCGATTGATGTTGCTCAACATTTGTATTCTCTTCTTGTAACCCTAGTGCTTTCAGCTGGATAACCCTGATCATCGCCCAAGTTGGCACTCCATGGCGGGTGGGGAGCAAGGGAGTGACCTTGATATAATTTTTGTCAAGAATACCGCTTAAGTGCGCGCTAGGGGCCTTCTTGATCTCGCTTGAGGGTTGAATATTGTTCACCTCTAGTTGAAGACCCTCGGGCGACATCAAGATGTAGACAGGAATAAAAGCCCTGTCCTTGATAAACTGAAGTTTTCTATGTATCGTGTGCGTTTTTGTGACATGTACATTCACTCCATATCCTTTCATTTTTCCTGATGCACAGTGTAACAACGGCAGTAGAATACCGAAGGAACAAGGGAAGCGATGACTACAAAACTCGAAGTCCAAAGACATGGCAGAAACGGTAACAGATAAAAACAAAAACAAAACAAGGACGTGAGACAGCTACAATGCACGGAAATAAAAAGATAACATTAAGAACCAAGGCACTCACAGTGTGAACTCCCATGAAAACCGGGAGTGACATCAGGCGCTCCGGAAGGGTAAGCATGTCCTGCTCCGCTAGCGGCACCCGTCACACTATTAGTGAGTCAATCCGGGGTTGAGTAAAATCCGTGAAGACGTGAAATCTAGCTGAAAATGTCCGTTTTCATTTGGGACACAGACACGTCATATCTGTCAATGATGTCATGGTGACGGCCATAGAATTTCTGAAGGGATGAAAGTAACAAAGGCTGAACAAATCCCTGACTAAGCAGCTTTTGGGACAGTGTTTTTGCTCTAACTAAAAAGTCACTGTATAAACTGCATGCCCGACAGTAACGAATCAACTGTGAAATGTACACTCCATAGGCTGGAGAGGCAGGTATATTGCTGCTCAGAAAGGGAAAGTTCACAATTGGGAAGTTAAAATCATCACGTTTGTCATACAGCTTAGATTTCAAACGTCCATTTTCGTCAATGTAAATTAAAAGATCCAAATACGAAGCTGAAGTAGGTGTATCGGTAGTCTCTTTAATTTCAAGCTCATTGGGATAGATCTGGTGTAAATATTCCTTGAATTTTGGATTATTAAGAGAAAGTACATCGTCTATGTAGCGGAAGCTGAAATTGAAGGACTGGGCTAAATGTTTTTGTTTTTTCTGTGTAAGCCCTTGTAAAAACTTCGCCTCATACGAAAAAAGGAAGAGATCAGCTAAAAGTGGCGCGCAGTTAGTTCCCATGGGAATCCCGATTGTCTGTTGAAAAACACGG